>JAQIWN010001610.1:0-19582 GCA_034699025.1 Entomobrya cf. arborea Gr-Col-00668
AATATGTACATTATTATGAGTAAACTAATTCGAGATTAAAAACTTTATTTTTAAAACATTTTTTTCTTTGTGTAACCAAAATACATATATATTGATGCCCATTATATATGCAAGCTTTTATTCTTAAGATGTTCAGTTTTAACTCTATGCGTATAAATTTACTGCAAATACTGAAGTCAATGCTTTTACTCGCACTGTCTTACTTTAACCATTTATTATAAATAGTGGAAAAATAATTTCAATACAACTTACATCTTCAATCTTACTTTTTTTAATTTGTTATTTTTTGCTTGAAAATTCAATAAATAGAAATAATTACATCACAGCAAATCAATGC
Source organism: Entomobrya cf. arborea Gr-Col-00668 (assembly GCA_034699025.1). Taxonomy (NCBI): domain Eukaryota; kingdom Metazoa; phylum Arthropoda; class Collembola; order Entomobryomorpha; family Entomobryidae; genus Entomobrya; species Entomobrya cf. arborea Gr-Col-00668. Next base: position 338 of record JAQIWN010001610.1, read on the forward strand.
ATCAAGGTGTTGGTCTTTATAATTGGTAACTTATTTTGATTTCACACTTACAAACAAAATGTACTTATGCTTGTACTAAATTTGACATATTGTTCTCTCATAAAACGTAATCTTTGGCTGTCATCTCAATACTGAACAATGAATGGTTATTTTCAGCCTTTATTTCCAGAACTTGTTCAACAACCACATTGCTTGTTGACACAATGCCTCCAAACTGACAAACCATGTCAGGTGTCAAGTCCCACTGCAAACCTTTCGATATGTACGTTGTACGACCTTGTAACGGGATAACTCCACAAGTTATATTAGGTTTCTCATTTTCAAAGGTTATCGTGTTTTCATGTTTAGCTGGAAGCAGCCAACTCAAATTATCTGAGCTCATCAAGTAGACTGCTGGTTGAGCATGAGAAAAATCTTCGACAAAAACATTTTTGTGCAAAGTATTCAAATTGCCAAGAATTTGGTCCAGTCGTCCTGTGAATTCGCATATTGTCACCACACTTTTCTGGGAGAAAAAAGTTAGCAGATCAAATTTATTCAGTGGTATCCCTTAACTTCTACATGGTTTTATACATCATTGCATTGCTTTGAAAACATACCAGTTTATCCAAAGATTCACTGGAAGCAAGCTCATCTTTCAGCACCCTCAATCCTTTTGTAAAGTCAGTCTCATCCTGATCCTCTGTCAAGATAACTTTGCATTTACTTCTTTCTGAATCCTCCAACCGTGACATGGAATCATCCTGAATGGAATCAAAATCACCGGATGCAATGTCCGGATATTTCACACAGCTCTTCAAGCTCTCAGGTTGTCTATCAAGAAATTTGAAGAAGTGGTTGGTCCCACCATCAACTACATGCCGGACAATGGCTGCAACAAAGCCATTTTGACAGGAGAAAAATATTAAAAATTGTTTTGTTTTCGTTGATATTAAATTTATGCGTATGTACTTTTTTTTACCATTATTCCATATTTTTAAAAAGAATGCGTCTTCCAGCTCGATTTCTCTATTGAGCAAAACCACAGCGTAGTCGCTTCTAGCAAATAACCGTTGAGGAAGAAATTTTAATGTCTGCATTGTGACTTCAGTTGTCACTAATGATTTGAAAATCTTTGCAAAATATTTAAATTTTCGTGTGCGTGCTTATCAGAGTCAAGCTATACAACGGACAATATTGGATTGGAGAATCAGTCCGTGAAAATTTCTAGCAACAAGAAATTTTACTGTCATGTCACGTTCCCCTGAAATGACAAAAGTCTCTCTGGTAATGTTGAGTGTTGAATACTTGCTACGCAATAATTTAATTACGCAAAGCCAAACTATAAACTAAATACCGGCAAGTGGTGTTACATTGTTTTGTTCATATCAGCTCAAAAGTGTTGTCAAAAGCATAACGATATTGCATGAGCCATCATCAGCTGCAGTGTAGACCAATAAATCTGTCTGAAAGTGTAGGTACGCTGTATCCTTTCCCATGCGGTTTCCATTCTGTTCTGTTGCGACTGTACTGACGCGACCTTATTTCCACGACGCTTAAGCGTGTAACATGTAATAATAGTTATGTGGAAATCTACTGGACTGAAGTGTTTATTTTGATGAGTATAAAGCTATGCGTACATCATAATGAATCTAAATTGGCTGAATGAATATTAACTTAACTGAATAAGCAATTTCGGTACAGCGAATGGTTATGGTCAGTTTAAACCAGTATCTGGAAAAGAATGTGCTGTACGTAATGTATGCAGGAACACAGTATTTTACGGATGCTTACATCATTGAATGTTTACATCATTAACTTATTTTCGTTAGCATTTAGCATTTAAGTGGTTCCGATCAGACTTGTTAAAGTGTGCATTCTCTACTTTATTAACGCTGGTTATTATAAGCGCTAATGTGTAATTGCTCCACCCTACACACGAAACAAAGTAACAAGTAACGATCCACTTGTGTATTTAAAAAAAAACCCTGTTGCTGAAGATCAAGGGTAGTAAACTTGGCTACTTTTAAGGTTTCATATCGGTTTGATTTGTAAAATCACTTCGCCGCTGTGCTGTACATTCCGATACCCCATCTCCAGACGTACATATGCAGTTACAATCATGCCTAATATTTTGTGTACCGTGAAACTCGTAACAGCTTCCATGATTTTTTCCCCGAATTATAATATGTTGATTGAATTCTCTTATCATTCTAGTTAAATCGATGGTCAATGACTGACTTGGCAAAAATGAAGTGTCCTCGACGAAATATACTTCCGTATTGTCCATTATATCAGATGTAAAGATGACCTTCCGCATGAAATCTGATGTATGGCTAATAATACTGCATTTCGTTCCGACAATGTGGTTACTTTGAGTGAAGACCAAATATTCTATCAACAAATTCAGCTAATGATGAGTAATGATGAAGATGCTTTAAATATTACGATCAACGATCACGATGTACTTTGTGCACTATGGAATATTAACGTAGCTATTAAAAGAGCTCAACTACTGTGAGATATTTTATTAGTATTTTCTCAAAGAAAAACATAGGTATATATGTAATTGTTGCAATGTTGCATAAAAGCTGGTGTCGGGGATATGGATATGAAGAATAAACATGTACAAAAATTAAAAGCTTTCAAAGAATAATTACTGCCGAGTCAGTTTGTCATAATATCATATAAAACCAATCATATAATGAAAAATCATATCAAATTGATACTCAAAAATGCACACTGTACACTTTGATCATCCTTGGTTGAAAACCCTTTCATCATTTTCTTTACAATACAAAACATATATATACAAGCAAACCTCACAATCATGAAGTTTAACAGTTCTTTAGATAATTGGCTGGGGCGTCCTCGCTTTGATTTTTTTCTAAAATCTACTTCCTTTTTTCCATGCGAAAGATCCGTCCATATCAACAAACATGTGCACAAACTTCTTTTTGTTGTTACACTGGTCAATAAAATAGTTACCCTGAACTTGTACTCGTCTCGAGGTTCCATTTTTCTGAAGGCTATCTACTCAAAAATATTCATTAGTAGAGACCCAGTAACGCAAACATGACTTACTATGAATTCTCTTGCGTATTAGCAAAGAAGATTGCTATGTTTAGAAGGGATGTTTTTTTCATGGAAATTTAATAGCAAGTTTGAGCACCCAATTAATTTGCGAATTTTTTTAACTAACATGGAGCTCCAAATGAAGACTTTTAGCGAAGTTATGACATGTACGTTTTTCTCATAGAAGTATGTGAATTAATATTAGAATAGTAGGATCCATGCCAAAAGTAATGTGCTCAAGAAACATGGAATCTCTGGAGCTCATTTCATATGAGAATTCCATCTTTTTAGTAATGATTTTTTTTGTACAGAAACTGATCCAATGTTGTAAACATACCCTTTTATGTATATGCATATATGAGTGTATGTTACCTGCTGAAACGTAGAATGCAAAAATTTAATTTAATTTGAGATTGCATACACTTAAATAATATGTTTGCTTCTCATCATCTCTCATAAATTTCATACACCGAACCGCTTTTAAACAAGTGATGATGATGATGTAAGGGAACTTGTTACGTGTATCTTAAATCTTTCTTCTTGTATAAGCACCTTTTGAACAAAGACGTCACGGTGGTAATTGTCGTATTTAAGCAGAATACAATAACAAAAGTGGTTTATTAGACGAAATCACGGCGTGAAATAGTGAGGTAGTCGGTAGTTAGGGTTTGCAATTGTCTTTTTTATGCTTTGCGGGTTCTGCGTAGACATAATCCACAAATTAAGCAACTTTTTTTCTGACATCTTTATTAAATTTGCATAAAAAATGGTTTTTTGTTTATGAAATTGCTACATTTTCTTAGAATTTCGTTCTGATCTCATCTTAAGTGTTAAACTTTCAAAATAATAATAAAAAAATAAATATTTTTTTTTGTGAAGAAAGCTTAATCAAGCGTTAATTTTCTGTGGTGTGGCAGAAACGATTTTTCAGTCGGTAAAAGAAGTCCAGTCAGCAAACTTCAATCATGAAATCTTTCGTCGCAAGTGGAATGTTGGTGTTTTGTGCAGTGTTGTATTATTTGAGTGTCAGCACTGTTGCCGTTTATGGCATACGTGCTGATCAAGATCTCACTTTGACCAGTAAAGAATTGCAGGCATTGCAGGAGGTATTTTGAATTTAATATTTTCAACGTTAGTAAAATCCTAATATAAATATGATGTCATGTCATGATCATGATAAAGTTAATCTTCTCTGTATAGTTTAAGAAGATTGTATTGCCAGTACTGGAAAACGAGCAAAGCTACATGAAAAGTGACATTTACTTAATCAGATGGCTGCGCGCTAAAAATCTCAATGTGAAACAAGCGGAGACTATGTTGATGGATGTAAGAAAAAAGTCTTTATGATGATGAGTGAAAGTTAAAAAGGCTTTTATGTAAATGTAAATGTTTCCTTATTTAAAAGAATTTGAAGTGGAGAAAGCAGTACAACATTGATGGAATTCATGACGAGGACTGGTCGGATTTATTTCAGGATTATCCGTACACGAATGACACGTTTGATTTGGCTGGAAGACCAAGTATGTTAACGAAAACTACATCGATAAATATCGTAGCGATTTTGTCCATAGAGTTAATCAATCATCATCATTTTGTACTCTAGCAGATCGAATTTAAAATTTGATTTAAATTTATTCTAACTTTATGTGTTTTGTTTTACAGTTGGCGCATTCAGTCTTTCCGATTGGGATTTTCGAAAGGTAAAGCTGAACAGAGATATTTGAAAAAGGTTCTTAGCATTTTTTTAAAACTCCATTTAAAGTGTAACAAGCTCATGTTTTACTTTTTCATAGGCAATAGCTTCTGGGAATCAAGTACGCCTGTTTCGTTACATGATTAAATTGCTCGATGAAGCCACGAATGCCGTCCTCCGGGAACAAGCAGCAGGAAAGAAAGTGACACAGTGGAAGGTTCTTATGAATATGGAGGGATTCAATTTGGTACAACACGGATGTGGATCATGTAAGGATAAAGACACCACTTTGTTTTAGTCTAAAAATTCTCACAGAATATGATACATTTTCATTCTTATTTGATACAGGTCTGCCAGGTTTCACTTACTTTGTACAAGCCTATGAAAATTACTATCCTGGCTTTGCGGATGCAATTGTTACAATCAATAGTAAGCAAAAAATGAACTACGATTTTTGAATTTTGAAAATTATCATTCTTGACCAGAACTAAAAGGAAGAGATGATTCCAATTTAAATTTATAATTTTTTAAAACTATTTTAGCTCCAGCAGCTTTCCATGTAATTCTTAACCTTGTTCGTCCCGTGTTCACTCCATCAACAAGAGAAGCTGTCAAGGTATTTGGCTCCAACAAAGCTCAATGGATGGCGTACCTAGATAAAGAAATTAGTAGAGACCAGCGTTATCCTGAGTAAGTTAAAAACGTCAAAACGGATAAATTTAGAATTTCTTTCTTGTAAATGCCTAAACACATGACTTTTTTTAAATTTAGCTTTGGGGGTACCAGAAAGCAAAAGCAGTAAAGACCAGTTACTAGTTACATCGCATCTCTCATTGATACCTAAACTTCTTGTTCAGCAGCTTAGCTTTAAAAATACTTTTTAAGAGACTGTTATGTAAATACTCTTTAACCTATGTAGATAATTGTTATATATTTATTATTATTTACAAACATTTTCCATATAAACTCAAATGATAAGTCTACGATTACGTGAATACGCAGCAAACCCTTTTTTGTTCATGCCGAACTTTTCAATTTATTTTTAAAATTATGATTTATGACTTCATGTACTCAAAGTTACGTAAAAGTTCATTGCATAAGTATCATACACGTCATGTGTGGCCATGTACGCATTTCTTTGCAGTCCAGATAAGGAAACGACCGAATAATGGAACGTGTTCCAAAATAATATATAATCTTCAATACAACATGTCAAAGCATTAAATTCCCATGAGGCGATCAACAAAGCGCTCCGTGCATTTGGACTAAAAACTGGGTTAGACCTCAACCCTTTTAGATAATATGGTATGTACGAATGATCGATTCAAAGTGTCGTTTTTTGTTATTTATGTAAACACTACTCGTAAGTTATTTGGAGCTTTACATTTCTTTAATCTGTAAAAAAATGATTACATGTAGCCTGTACCACTGCACTGACATGGCTGCCCATCCCAAATTCACATGATACACGTCAACCCCATTTGATGTGCGACACGCCGAGTCAATATCCTTAAATAGGTATTAACATGTCTCATTATACGATTGCATCAGTGCGATCGAAGGTCCTTTGAAATTAGACTTGACAAGATAAAAAAATGTAGCAAGTACTTTTTTCAGCTTTGAACTCTGTGCCCCTATACCATGTTCCCAATGACCAAACCTTTTTTTTGATGTTTTACAAATTGATATATCGAGATAAAAAAACAATAACGCAGCATAATGGCATTTTTTATACACGTGATACATATTTGTAAAAAAAATACTTTGAAACTAAAACCCAAATCAGAAAGAAAAAATATTAGTCAGTACGTAAGTAGCAATGCTATTTATTAACTGGAAAACTGGATTTCTTCTAAATTAACTTTCATGGATAATTGATCTTAGAAATGGGTTTAAGAAGTTTTAGTGCAAATATTTGAGACACGAGTTATAATAGTATTATTTCAAGTAGAGACTAGAGAACATACAGCAAATCCTGGAGTCATGTCGTTCATTAAAATTTGGTGCTGATAAATCGCCTGAATATGAACATAATCAGATTTAAAACCTATGACTCTGTAGAAAATTATAATCTCGATTTAAGCAATCGATCTCATTTTTATAAACTCTGTCATATTGTCATTTATAAACCAACTTTTTATATGTAGCATGAACCGAAACTAAAACCAAGCGAGCTCGATGGGATAAGTCAGGGCTGTATATTTTTTTCCAAGTTTGGAAAATGTCCCCACATTATTCAAATTCGAGTTATCTTCGGAGAAACAAGTGAAGTTAGATATTTCATTATTCACTTAGCTGATTGACATTCCGGCTGTTTATTCCTAAAAATCAATCGACGATAAAAATATTGGTAGTGAAATCAAAAGCAATATATCTCATTATTGTAGTTCTGGGGTGGTCTTTAAAACTGTTCTTTAACCCAATTAATTAAATAATATAGATATAATATTAATATAATAATTAAGTAAATTCTGTAAAGTTTTAAACTAAAGTAAAACAAACAAATAGTTTTTGTAGGAGTTAGTGAAAGAGCAGTTTTTGCTTCAAACCTTAATTGATGATGATATATTGGCTTCATTGTCTTATCGTTTTAGTTGAAGCGTAGTGAAGTAATTAATTAAAGCTTCTCCAATGACACAAGTATTACGTCCTATATAATTTAACAAGAAGCACAGTTTTATGATACCATCATCAGTATTAGTTAGTGGTGGTATGCAACAATGATCGCCCATTGCTTCCATGATGGATTTCGTATCGGTTTAATGCCAACCTCCACCAACAAAATCTGGAGTGGCTTAACATAAGGTTAGTAGTTACATATTTACATTTAATAAACTTGCCAATTGAATATAATTTAACATGTTGGAAAATTATTTTATAGCATAAGATTGCAATAAAATAAAATTTCAATAGGATAAAATTGCAGTTTCATCCTTTTAACTAAAATTCATTTATTCACTAACTAGGCGTGCACTTATCAAACTTGTGAAACTAATACTGATAACGGGTACGCTTACTCGGATATAAATCTCCACGTGTAAATTTTTAAAATTATCTTCAATATTGCACTCTGTTTCATTACTCAACTACTGCAACAACAAGTTCCAAGGCTAAATAAAATTTACTTAATATCATTATCAAACTATCCCTTACTTAAACCTCTTCACGTTACCTTTGCTGACTAGCGCACTTATCTATAATTACAAATCCTAATTATTTTTTCCTACTTATTTCTATTAAAGAACGTCCTACAAATGTCCCTGAAAGACTGGAAAACAAGAAACTAAAATCTAAATGAACTACATAGTCATGAATGAATCAGTTTTGAAAAGATGCATCACTTGATACAAATTTTATGTATTTTTTAAAGACTTTTAGACATTACGTTCACCATTTTCACTGCATATGCTGGGTGTTCAAGTACACATTTTAAAAACATCGGACTCCGCATATATACTTGACATGAAAGGTTGTAAAAATATGCTCATGCATACATAAATTACAAAGATTATTATCATCATAAAATTACGCAAACAAGAACTACAACTCTCCATATAAAAAGTCATTTTTCAAATGTGCATCAAAAATATCATTCGTTCGTTCCATGGGAAATTCATTCTTACAATAATATTCGAAACAAAGAGAAAGTACACGGAAGGTTGTACGAGATGTTCTCTCTCTCACTTTACTTGTATGTTGAAACGCAAATGTTAATTTTTCATATCTATCTGTTATATTACTAGCACACAATGGTTGCTCTATATTATTATTACATAGCTATACCTGCATATTGGCATTTTATTCTAAACTCTGTCACTAACTCAGATTTCTTAGTAATAATTAACAAAACTGAATCAACACAAGCTATGATCAGAAATAAATTTTGGACGTTGATTATTTTGATAAAAATGCACGAAAAGGTTGCAATAATCCAACAATGTGTTTTAAGGAATACAAAAATAAAACATTAAATTGCTCATACCTTCTAAAGTAATGAAATGTAGCCCATTATTCAAGCATACTAAGCAGTGTAATTTCTAATCACCAGAGAATCTTTTTGCTTGTTTCTTGTTGTTGATCAGTATCATTCAGTCCAGAGTCTAGCATACCTACAGTTTTACCTGTTATTGTGCTAGTTGCTACTTCCTTCCACTTCTTACTTCCACAACATTTACTTCCTCATAATATGTTTGATGAATTGAAGTACCTTTGCTCTTAATCCATAGGAATGTCGATATGCCTCGTACTATAATACTATGAATCATCCTGTGACGCATCATCTTCCCATTTATTTCTTAATCCAGCTCAGCATAATATATACTGCCTGCCTAACATACCTGTCACACTTCTTCCTGTTTACTTTTTGTCAGACTTCATTTTTAAACTACATCTACCAATTAGTCAGTAGCCATTACTATCTACAAATACGTTTTATGTGTCCTAAACGATGAAAAGGAGCCATGAACCCCTGCAATCACAAATTCAAGGTCATCCGTCTATACAGCCAAAATTCTCGGTTTTTTATGAAATCCGTCTTCATCGTCGTCTGATATCGATAACTTTACATCATTTCACATTTGTACGCAAAAAAACCTTATACCAGTTATCTTGCTTGTAGAAACAACTTTTTTTTTTGCTATAATACACGTGCTTTCCATTTACTTTTTTTCTGCATTCAACCTGGCGTGATGAGTTTCTTACATTTACTTAGTTTTTTATGAAACAACGAGGCATACAGGTAGTTCAGTAATAATTAGTATACTATATGTAGACGTCATAAATATAATAGCAAAAATAGAACAATAGCTCCTTATGCATAAAAAAGATGGGCTGTTTTGTGTAACACGATTCACGGTACAATGCTTACTGGAGTGGGGTTGGCTTTCCGAGCCTGGTTCCATTTATGTAAAAGTATATACGGATGCATAATGCATATTATCTTTATAGACAGTTCACCTGAACAATTGCCAATTTAATTATGTGGTTTGAGAGCATTTTTACTTATTTCGAGTTTGGTTCCACTGATTTAAAAATTGTCTTTGATTCGCTGTCGTGAGTGCGATACGTTAAGTTGACAAAATTAGCGAGGAGAGTTTCATACAACATATTTCAGAGCTCGTGTATTTAACCTAAAGACGAGTTTTAAAGTGATAGTTTCATAAAATGGGTACTTTTAAGGGAATTAGTAATTGTATATTTTTGTTAAGTGTAGCCTTTTATTTTCTAGTGGTAGGAACGCTGACAGTGGTCAGTGTCAGTGTAGAAGATGATTTGCGGATGACTGGGGACCAATATCAAAATTTGCAGGAGGTAAGCAAAATTAACATTACATTTTATATTATATTTGAGTGTCCAATTTGCTAAAGTTAATGGTATTCATTTCAATAGTTTAAGGAAATTGTAATGCCTCGTATGGAGAATGAACCGGACTACATGAAAACGGACTTTTACTTGATGCGATGGCTGCGTGCAAAAAACTTTCACTTACAGCAGGCTAACAGTTTGCTCATGGAGGTTGCTACCATATCATTTACTAAATTGTCATTAGTATATATAGTGTATTGACCGTTTTCAAAATCATATTTACAGAACTTAGAATGGAGAAAAAAGTGGAACATTGATGGTATTCATAACGAAGATTGGTCGGATATGTTCCAAGAATTCCCATACACTAATGACACTTTTGATTACGATGGAAGACCAAGTAAGCCTTGTCGGTACACATTATTGTGAAAATTTTCGGTAGCTAACTGTAATGATTTTATTTCATAGTCGGTACCTTTAACTTTGCGGATTGGGATTTGCGAAAAGCAATGACTAGTGGTGGAGCTGTTAGATTGTTCAGATACTTAATTAAACTTATTGATGAAAATACCGAAAGAGTGTTTAAATTGCAACGCGAAGGAAAAAATGTAACGCAATGGAAAGCATTAATCAACATGGAAGGTTTCAATTTAATTCAACATGGATGTGCCTCATGTAAGTTAAAATGTTTACTTAAAATGATAACTAATTCAAATTTGGTTGGATAAAGAAATGAACAGTTTTATTTTCCCCATTCTCCAATAGGTCTTCCAGGCGTACCTTATTTCGTGCAAGCATATCAGGACCACTATCCAGGTTTTGCTGATGGCATCATTACAATTAACAGTACGAAATGAATTTCAAAGTTATTATAGTTGATAGTACACACCTTGCGCCTTGCATTCAAACTGAGAAATCTGACTATCCAATGAATGGTATTCTGGTCTGGTCTGTGTCTCACTTTCTATTTCTTTCTAATACGCAGCTCCAGCAGCATTTCAAGTGGTTATAAACCTTGCCAAACCAGTACTATCAGATGCTAACAGGCAGGCACTCAAGGTTTTCGGGTTTAATCGAGCTCAATGGATGTCTTATTTGGATAAAGAAATCAGTAGAGACCAGAGGTTATAACGCATGGTCAATAATGTGCATTGTTAGAGTTTCATTGTTTCATTCAATTAAATTGATTTATTTTCTTTGTATTTTTTAGATATCCGGAATTCGGAGGAACAAGAAAGCCAAAATAAACGTACTATTTATGAACAATAAGTACACTTGTTATTCAGTAGTGTAGGTTAACCTTGAATTTTTTTAATGCTTGTTGTATATTTTTAGTGTAAATATCAAATGAAATTATTTATTTATTCCTGATTAACTTTATCAATATTTATTTTTATATATTTATGCGCAATAAAATAAATGCTTCAACACACCCCGTACATGTGCCTAAGTCTACTATACTAATATTTACATAGTTAAATTGTTGATTCATAATTATAAATTTGACTATTTAAACTTACAATTTTAATGCAGTTTCTTACTAAAGCTGTCATGATCCGTTGACTGTACAATTCGACTTTTGATGTCGATGACTAGCCCGCAGCCAAGTCTCACACCCCTTTTACCCACCACTAAAAGAGCTGCGGTAATTATTAAAAGGTTACCCAAAATAAAAAGTAAAATATCACAAGAGTAATACTGAAAAATATTCAGTTTTCTTGATGGAGATTGAATGAAATGGGTAGCATTGTCCTTAATCGTGTTGAGCACGTACTCTGTCCAAAACACTGCAGTCTCAAGAGGGGATGATTGTCGTTGGCGAAATGCTTTCGAGATAGTTTGCACATTCTCAGAAAATCTGTTATGTTAAATAATATATGTATTATTATGTAAATATATAAAGTATAAAGGTACTTTTCAAACTGCATCTTTATCCATCATCATCTCTTCATCGCTTATACCTACCTGGAATCATTCAGAATCCTTTTGATGGCAGCAGTCAATGTTTCCTCGTCCATTTGATTTAGGTCCAGCTTCAACGCGTAACCTTGAAGAACAGCATTGTGCACATTTGTATCTTGATCTATCCCCATCGGTATTCCAACAACTGGCACTCCGTGGTAAACTGATTCTTGCATGCTCAACAAGCCTCCGTGTGATATAAATAGCCTTATGTTCTCATGACCTTTCCCACATAAAAATTCCAATTAAACATTTGTTGCGAGGTGTTAAAAAACACATGCATGTACGCATAGTTGTTTGTTGGTACACAGTCTGTATCTGTTTGCGCCATAATTAAATTTATGAGACATATGTACATACCCAAAAGGTCTTGCTGTGAAAACCAATCTCCAATCCACACATTTCCAGGCAAAGTCATTCTAGAAATCGACATGTTGTGATTTTGTTGATCAATCCCCTTTTTCCATTTAATGACAACCCTTTGCTTTAATTTGGAGAAAGTATTAAAAAGCACACGGATTGTTTCACTTGGGGCATTACTCAGATTTATTATTGATCCCAAGCTGAAGTAAATGAAGCCGTGAGGGGCTGACGACTTGCTTATAAACTTGGCTAAATCCTTTTGAGTTAAACAAACATACATACACATAACTCTCATGCGCAGTTGTACCCAGCCATGTACCCAATGAACTTTCTACCATTGCATCATACCACTTTTGACCATAAAAAATAATGTATTTTGGTTTATAACTTACGGGATTTGTAATTGATCTAGGTCTTCTACAGTGAATTCCACCCACTTCCACCACTGTGGGTAGTAAAGGTCGAGGAAAGTTCATAGAATAGTGACTATTCATCAGTATCAACTTTGACTGCGCTTCAATTTCTGGAATCCCTGGTGCATCATCCCCCAAATATTGTCTGTACACTTTCTCTAGATTTGGAAGTATCACAAAATTGACGTAAACCCGAGCTAGTAGGAAATGTACAAAATTTCTCAATCTCCCCCAGAAATTCATGTGTCCGTCATGTTCAGTATATCCCCTAAAACTCAGCACAGGTATGAATGACGGTGGCAGAAAATTTCCAACCCTTTCAGATATATACGAAGGTGCTGGCATTGTGGTTACGAGAATAAATGGAACTCCTGTTTTATGAATAAATCCATCCAAACAATTAGACAAAAAACTGTCAACAACAATTAAATCGAAACTTTTGGCTGCCATCGCCTCCTGAAATATATCACTTTGAATAACTTTGTGACATCCCTCCACAACAAATTGGAGGGGAAATGACATGCTATTCTTGCGATTCATTTTTATTTCAAATGGATCCGGGAATCCCTCCATTAGCTCCTCACCCGTGAGGGGTACATATTCCTGGACTGTTGCATTGTTACTATTCGGGAGACGAATGGTTTTTTCTGTTGTGAGTACTGTGACTTGGTGACCCCTTTCCGCAAGGGTGGTAATCAAAGGCTCGAAAAATATTTTATGACTTTTCGTCGACAACGGCAGAAGAAAGAGGATTTTTTCACTGGAAACGCTCAGCACTGATTCGGAAAGAATGAAGAAAACTGTAAGGGCTCCCGCCAGTCCAACAATGCTAGCTGACTTTCCATTTTCCCCTTTGGAAATGTAATTGGCGTAGTAGCGTAGAAGTATCATGATATGGTTGATGGATGAGGAAGGAACCACCAAAGCAAATTGGGGTGATGATCGTGTTCTCTGTGAGTTGCATTCGCAAATTAAACTCGGACTTTTTAATGACAATGAAGAAAAGTGGGGTATTTATAGTTTCACAAGCTTCCTATCGATATAAGAATCGCCCTAAACCAAGTTTTAAGCTTGGTGGCTTTTAGCAGGATAAAAATGATGATGTCAAAGTGTCGAACACCTATGGGATGTGAAAAGTAATCTATGCTAAAAGTTTCGCGACGTACTTACTTCATTTAGTAAAGTTAGTTAGTTAGTTTATGGACGATGATGGTGCGAATAGTTAATTCAGAGAAACTATTACTTGTCATTACTACTTACTACAACTGCGTCTGGTGGTGATGGCTGTGGCTGACGTTCTTTATGCTACACATCACAAAACTACATCTACGATTGGTGGTGGTGGTTGGTGATAATTTTTTTTATGTGGCTCCCTTTCGTTTCTGCCTGTTGCCCTCATATCTTTTATAAACTCATGCAAAAAATTGTAAGCTATACTGTTAAACTGTTTCTCGCATTTATTTCTGTTACAGGGCCACGTGTGTATATTCCTTATTATGTGCATGAAAAAATAGTGATCATGATCATCATCTTTGCTATGAAATGGTAGATGATACCCAATTATGACGAGTTCATTCAACGTATCAATAAAACGCTGCAAACATGTATAAAAAATTTATGTTCACGTAACAAAGGTATTACATATATTTGTTTAAAGGAATTTTACAAGTTTCCCGAATATAATTTACTTTAAAATAAGAAAATGACATGTAATTAAGGTCAATTAACTTTCTTCGTGGTAAAATAAAATGATATATTTTGGTATATCAGCAGGACTATCAGACTAGCATGAAAATTATATGAGACGAAAAACATTTCGCGTGTTACGTGGTTCATTATGGGTCGTTGCAAAAGCAGATCATTCGAATAATAATACACGAAACAAAATACATGCAAACAAACAACACCTATAATCATCGGCAAAATAATCATCATGACATGATGTAGTGTAGCGTAACATGTCTCTTGATTTTGTTTGTTATGATTTTTACGATTTAAATAGCCTTTTGAATGGGATGTGCTTTGCGATTTCAGGATGATCTTCTTTTGATGTTGATCATGATATGATATAACGTATGTTATATGAATTAGGTACGCATTGTGCAAAATGGGCACCAGCAGTATGGTAGCAGCAGAATTAAAAATTTGATCATACAAAATATAATCTTATAGTTAATTATATTTATTAATGTCGATTATAAACATATACGCACCCCTTTACTATAACACAATTAATGGCTGATTTTTTTCATGTGGAATCCCTATTTGAACTTAATATTTTTATAGACCTTAAAAATTGCGTAAAAAATATATTTATTTAATAGGCACACAGCACAAATACTTAGGTAGTTATTCAATGAATGTCGGAGACGACGGCGGCTGACTGACGTGACAATTGTGACGTTCGACATGCACTATTTGCTAATCCTGTATTTGGAATACAGCGTCCACTGGAAACTGGCACTTGCTAAGAAAAAAATCCAGTTGCTTCTGGATCTGGATATTTTATACTTTTATTTCACAAGTGAACAAGCACTTAGTAAATTGAGTGAATCAAGCATTGCAATTGTGACGAAGAAAGTCCTACTGGACACTTGAGTGAGTGCACATTAATCATTTGTATTATCAATTATAAAAGACCATTAAAATATTTTTTTTTTTTAATAATTGAATCACAAAATTATTGAATGAACTGCTTCTTTCATTGAACCAAAATTTTAATAAAAATAAATAAATAATTAGTTTAATCTTCTAATATGACTCTGCAAAAAAATTATGTTAACTGTTACCATTATTAATTGCAAAGGAAAATATAACATGGTTTCAAAGGTCTTATTGACCACAACATGGAAATGGCCCTGGAACTAATCTTATTCGTGATACCACAATAATTTACTACACATATTTTTTCCTTTTGAATAAAGTCCTTTCAGTTGGATATAATGAACACTTCAGCAAATAACGTGGAGAATTGGGGCAAACCAATGCTTTATATTGATTTGTACCCAGTGACCCCTTCTCCCTTGACAAAAATGGTACGAGTGGCGATCTCTGAGTAGTCGTTTATCATTGTGGATGGACGTGTGTTAAGACATGGCGCTCGACAGGCAGTTCTCTGTTGATCTGTGCTTTACTGGTGGCTGGTTGAACTGGTGAACATTAAATTTTATCTTTCGTTTCTCTTTCTCATCCGATGAGGATGATGGTGGTGAGAGGTATCACTTTAGTTTAGTATCATCTCTTTTTCACATCCATTAAGAACACTCCTGATTAGCAGAGTCTCCTCCAATCCAATAATTCAGAATAATATTTTTATCAATCTCATATTTTCCAATTCTCAACGAACATGTCCATTGACCATTGACTTTTCAAGTATTAGTACTTCCAAGACACTTACATGACATTGCAAAGCTATTTATGGCCTTTTTTCACGTGCCAGCTGCATACTTGATGATTTTGTTTATGTAATCCTTTTTTATGCTTACATGAATTAACGGGATGGCAAAAGACTATAGACCAACTTTACAAAAAATAAGAGGTTCCAGGTAAACAACTGTTTAATCTTATCTTCTCCAAAATTGAATGCAAACGTTTTGATTAACTGTTGATTAAATAGTTATGCAAACACGTGCCTAAGAGGTTGTTTTTATTAAATTAATGTCTGATTTACCTGGCAGTGACGTGTTTTATTTGTTACCTATTATTCAACATACGTTTTTCTAGTAATTATATAGCTAATGTGTTATATGATATTATGCAAAGTTGATCAAATTCTCATTTGGTCACGTGTTGGTCCTTCCTCACAGTAGTTTTCGTTGCGTGCACTACAGTGGAAAAATACAGTTAGAGTACTCATAATTGTTGACATGTATAAATTATAGTTAAATAAGTTGAAGTACTTTAATTTTTACCTGGTGGCTTATTTTTTCCAGCGTCTTTAGTGGCTCCGCCGGCAACTTTGGGGGTGGGATTCATCACAACGCTTCTCGCACGACCTTTACCTTTTTCAGCCTCTGTACCTGTGGCAGAGCGAGGGGGTTGCTTTTCTACTGGGGATGCTTCGAGATTTTGCTCATCAACATTATTTGTTTTTGACTTTTCTTCACCTGGACTACTTTCACCTTGAATCTCAATTTTCTTTGAGGGTTTTGAATTGAGTGCTGGCTGGCTCGGGGAGGCTATCTTTGTTCCAAGACTCCTACGACTTTCTGTATCCTCTAAAATATGCAAATATAAGATTTAATTAGTCAACTTTATTAATGCGCATCATTTAGGGTAAAACTAAATTCTAACCAATCTTTAACTCTTTTAATGCTTCTCTAATTTTATGCTTGTTCTTTCCAGCTTCGGCATCCCTTAGCAAATGGGTCAGAGCTGTAGTGCAAATTTCTGTAACGAATGACAAGGCATCTGGAACCAATTCGTTAGTTTTTCTTTCTGCTTCTTCAACAACTTCATTTACAAATTTTCTGAATGTTGGTTCATCCCTGAATATAGTTTCAAGGTCAAGCTCTCCCAAAGCCAGAAGCGAGGCGATTGGTACTGCTTCTTCCATTAGAGCTGTAGAGGCCTCTTGGAACATTGCCATATCTTCGTTAGAAATATCATCTTGAATGTGTTTCTCCAATTGACTGATATCATTCATAATGCCAACAGTCCTGTAAAGCTCGTCAATCAAACTGTGAGCCACGCCACTGGCAAACTCCAACTTATCTTTGGCATAGTAAAGATGCAAGTCATCGTAACCTTCTCCAATACCACGTTTCAATGAGCCCCAAACCTCTTTTCCATATTTACGTTCCTTAGCCGGCAAAAACACATTTTCCAGAATGTCGTTAATTATCTGATTTACTGTCTTATTCCGAATGATAGCGTTTCGAGTAAGATATTCCACAGTAGGTGCATTTTTAAGGGAGTGATCTTCATCCAAATCTTCTTCACTGTCTTGATCTTCCGCGTTATCCGGAGTTGTAATGAGAACTTCACATGTACAAGGGATTTGGGCATTTTTATTCCCAGAAATGATGTCATAATTGAAACCTTCCCTTTCACAATATTTTTCAAATGACAAATCATCGTAGGTTCGACCATTGTATACCTTCCGGCGAAGAAAACGTTCAAAAGGAGCGACGCGCATGATAGGACGCATTGCATTGGGAGGCGGAACCCCTAGAAGTTCTCGAATTTGCCCAGCCACTTCCTACAAAAATGATAACCATGATTTAGTTTTTTTAAACAACACAACAAAGTTATACAAATTCCTTTGTTGTTAATACCCTCATTGCAGACAAGTCAGTCATGCCCATTTTGTTCAACGCTGAGCAATCAATCAATACAAGCCTTCTTCCCGTTATGAAATTTTTGACAAAGGTTTCCTGTCACATTAGAGTTGTTCATTGAATTTTGATAAATCTAAAAGGCTTACACATGCATGACCATTGTTTAAAAAATCAGGATACCCTTAAATATGGATATCCAACTGAACTAATCCAATCTCCAACTTGCTTCTCATTCCACTCCAAACAGGGTGACATGTCAGGATCTTCCACTGGCTCTTGCGTCTTTTTATGAGGGGATAAATTTGGACGTGCTCGAATAATGACTTTTCTCAGTTCTCTTTGTGTTTTTATGATTTATAAATTAGAAATAGAAAATGTTCATTTTGATAAGCTATAGAAAGTAAAAATACAAGCCTACTTGTCAGTAAGATACTCCACATTAATTCTACGCTTTGCCACATAAACCAGCCATTCCAACCATGCAGCCTTATCTTTAGGAATCAAATACTCACGTCGCCTTTTCTTGGGATCTTTGAATCCCAAATACGCAGATAAGACATTGGATGCCATTCCTTTTGCCAGCTTAGTAAACCGACTTTTTCCTCTCTTGTCAAATCTCGATATAGCTTTGGACGTCACTCTTGTTAGCCTTTTTTCGCGAGGTCCCATATCGTCTTCTTCATAAAAGGAAGTTCTAGTTTTTGATACAATGGCAGACTGTCTAGACTTCGATCCGGCGGTAGATTGCTTGGACTTCGGTCCAGCGTCAGGCTGCCTAGTTGATCCAGCATTAGCCATCTTTGAATTTCTAGTGTTGGACTTGGATTTATTTTTTGTGGCTACTGAAGACCTTGTTGACTCCATCCTTGATCGCAGGTGCTAAATGAGTATCACCTTTACAAGTTTTTGCAAAATGAATGCAAGCGCAATAGGAAATTATATGGTTTGTTAAAAACATGAATAAATATGATCCCAAGTTAAAAATCAATCTAGTTTTGCATGTCTCCATGTATTGTATTTTGGAAAGCCAAAGTCACCGTAACCGGGCAATACTTTACTTCTGTCTAGAATAAAATGCCGTCGAACTTGCAGAGACCAGGCCAAGGTCAATGGCAAAATGGTGGTGGTGATGGTGGTACAAAAAATGTACAGAGTACAGACGAGATGTGTGCAATTA
>JAQIWN010001611.1:0-19577 GCA_034699025.1 Entomobrya cf. arborea Gr-Col-00668
ACATGTTTACATTTTTGTTGTAAAAAGAGAATAATGGACTTCACTTTTTGTCTAGTTGTTTCTCATCTACAACTTCCTTGCGACCTGGCGTGTAAACTTTGTTTTATAATTTGCGACAGTTGATTGTGAAAGCAAAGAAACATTTTGCATTAGTAGAAATTTCGCGTTACTTCATCTTGTGCAAAATTGTGCATACTAATGTATTTTAATCGATACAAGGTCTCATGCGTCTTACTACTACTCAGCATAATAACAAGGCTCTAAAATAAGACTACTTATACTTCTATGGTCAATTAAGCAAGCAGCGCGTTCTTGTAACTTCTCAAGAAATCTGATAGTAATTACAGCTTTGAAAAAGAAGAAAAAAAACTTATTACGTGAAGACGTGAGGACGGGATGGAAGGGTATTAAGAGCTCTTACAACAAATATTGTGGCATGCAAAAATGTTCTTTAGATTGTAGTTCCTTCAGCTTCAAAAAAATAAGTAGCCAAGAAACGTCTCTGTTCTCTTTGTTAAAATAGCAAAGTACTTTTGCTTTTTGGTTCCACTTTGATAAAAGTAAATTGGAGGAACATGACTGGCTTGATATCACGACAGAACACGATGTTGGACATTAGGATTAATGCGTTACACGAAACAATGTAGTAAATTTTAGTCCAAATGCTTTGTCTCTCTTATAAATAGGTAGTCATCAAGTCATGCATGCACGCTACGGTGGTTGTTGTTACCTTTACCTTCATTTAATGATGATGATCATGGCTATAAATAATACATGTATGCATATGTAATATTGAGATCGAAATGAATTGCATTTTATTGTTAGTGTTGTTTCAGACCTGTAATTTTAGTTCATTTTTTATTTTTGTCATTTTAATTCCAAGCATAGCGTGTATTGCTTAGATGTTTAATCGTGTAGGGGAGGATGATTGAAGTGCAAGTTGAACAGCGACAATAATGGCAGTGGACGAATGATTAGTCTAGAGCGAATGATCTGAAAAGTGAGAGAGTAGATGATTTTTTTGTAATGATGTTAAGTGCAATGAAAGTTACATTGTAAGCACTAAATTTGATTGGTTGCTTATTTCTCTACAAAGTCATTTTTTATTATTTCAATACGTTGTCAACTTACACCGTAAACTGTCAGGAACAATTCACTGCATAGTGCATTATTTGCTTCAGAATCACTCGAAATGCATTACTTTCTCAATAAGTATTCAAAATCTTAAAGATGAGCTTCATGAGCTTGTACGCTATCACTTCGGTTAGTAGTAGATTTGTGTAAGTTTACATACGACATAGCACAATACTTACATGCATATACTACACAAACCAGTAATGCTAAGCAGGTTTCTTGTTTTATGTCACTTACATTGAACCTGAACACTTTATATCTAATCTATATATTGGAAACGATAGACTATAAAGCGATTTTGAGATCACACGTAATAAAATAAATCAGTTTGACATTCAAGAATGAGCAAAATAAAAGTTGATCTATTTGGGTTTGCACATGCACATTAGTGAAGAGTTTACTTATTATGTGTTTTTTTCATAGTATAACCTTGTTTTGCTTGCTCAACTGAAAACGGTTGATACATACGAGCTTTTAAATAATGGTGTGTATATACTTACGATAGCAATCCTTTAAAAAAGCTACTACTGCTTGCATATTTTGTTGAAAAAATTCGCGATATCATTTTTAGATGTGTCAAAACTTCTTTGTTTGTACACTTAATATCATAGTTTATTCACAAATCAAAAAATAGCAATAGGGTTGCTGCTTGTTTCATCAGAATGTAAACGATCCTAAACCTCATGTATTATTAGTACAGAGAGAAGAAAGTAAAGCTGTGAAGTTACAAAAAAACTTTTAGCATAGCATAGCACAATTACTCAATAACCAGTAGCATTTTTATGACACGACATTATCTATTTGAGGGAATGCATAATGTTGAATATGGTACAGATCTAATTGGTACGTTAGCTTTTCTACATGCATACATTGGTGTTTAAAAGGAAATGAGAAGAACAAAATATTTTTTTCCCTAAAATTAATCCTTTATCTTGCAATTTTGAGTTTTTTTGTAAAGCAAGGGCAATAATTCATTTTCCGCTCAAATCATGTAGAAATTTGCATTTTGAATGCCATCATTCAAAATAATATCACTGCAAAGTTTTATTTATCCGCTATCACAATCAAGAAGAGAACAATTGTTTGGCATAAACGTACCATGTAATCAGATAAATTTGATTTCTATACCAGCAACGCTTACACATTTAAAATGAAATTTGCTCATTGAAAGACAAAAACTATTACTCTTAATTTATTAGCGTAAATGAAATTTCGATATTTTCTGCTGTGTGAGTTTTTGCATTCTGTCATTATCAAGAAATGAAAGTACACGGTTGACGATGGGGTTTAAAGTGAGAAAGTAAATATGTCAAGTTTTGTGTGACATTGCATTCAATGGATGATGATGCAGTATTCATTTTCATATTATTTTGGTGCGTTTTTCTTTTTTGAAATAATATCCCAGCAAATTGTACATGTTTTTACCTGCTCTGCGTCGGTGTGACTATAGTCGACTATGCCAGAAAATTTTAAGGATTGAGTCACTTTTGCTAATAAAATGAATTTCTGATAAAGAGGTTTCACCCAAAATTACATGCTAAATATCAGATTTTCAAACTATTGACCTTACCAAGTTTGGAATTGCAAACTGAGCTTATATATTGTTCATACCATCAAGTTTTATGGTAAGAAGGTTTAACCATCACTTTGAAGTAGAAGTCAAGTTGGGGTTTGGCTAGTTCGGCACCAACATGATCATCACCATCACTCTAGTCCATATTTGGGTGACAGAAGTAATCACTTTTATGCATGAAATGATGCACAATCATCACAATGTTTCTTGTGATGTTTTTAAGAGAAAAAAAGATGAACAAAAGTACGGGGAACTAACGAATTTTAAGTCAACATTGCAATTTTTCTTGGCATACCTCTTTCAGCAACGAGGAGCAATAAGAGCTAAAGATTCTTTTGCAAAGTGAAGTTGAGCCGCCATTTCTAATCTCAGCATTGTTGTTACTATATACCTTTTTTGTATAGTCGTGTGTATGTAGGTGGAGGTAAAGGACACGACAGGACTTGTCTTTATATAATCGCAAAAAAAAACTTTCAAATGCGAATTTTACACACTATTGAATTTATGGTGCATGATTATGATTATGATCAAACTGTACAGATTTGGGTTTCATTTGGAGGTAGAAGCCTCCTGTTTTGCAACGCTGTGCTGGGATGGGAAATTACCAAACGACTGCATAACATACGCCATAAAATTCGTATGTATTTTGTGTTGTAATGGCTTTGTTAATTGGCCAAACTAGGGATAATTTTATGTTATGTTCCGAGTTCGTTCTGACAATGAGCAATTATGACTTTGCTTACATATTACGAACGAAGTCAGTTGTAGTGTAGTGGTTGTAATGAACGATTTGTGGTACATGTGTATGTGTGCGATGAACATGGTATATGGGTGTCAGCTAGCTTTGAGATATATAAAAAGAAGCTCAGGAAAAAGGTCATATGATAAGAGCTCGTATATAATTTCAGTATTTCAATTTGACTTAGTAAATTTATGTTAGCCAATGACAGTTTGTTATAAACGAACATAATTGAAAATGTGGCTGGATTTACTATGGCTGACTAGTAAAACGAATAAGTTGTAGGTGAAAAAATTGCTTAAACATTGTAAATTATAAGTGTAGGTGGGCACTTCTCTTCGTGTGACGAGACGCCAAATAAATCATATGCCTTAAAGGGAGGAGGATTGAATAGGACGAACGAAGCGATAGAAGACAGAACGCCAAGAACGACAACAATGTATTTTATTGTTTTTGAAATACAAACTGATGATGATGCTTCGGTAGTTACGTGCACACGTGTAGTTGATGTGATGCGACCGAGTAATCATTATCCCTTTCATCATCGTACCAACTACCAACTAGCCGAGTCAACATCAGCGTCTTGGTTTTTACTTCTTGATGATGTCACTCATTTATTAGTAATCTTCGTCTTCAAGGTTTCTTGTTACCGTGTAATTAATGTCTTTCAAGAAGACTACATGAGTGAGTTGAACTTGGAAATGTGTAAAAGCAGTAGGCAGGTAGATTTAGGTTTAGGTTTTATGTTTCGTTTATGATTACTTTTATGTCAATCATAAAATAACTCACGTTCACAAAATACCTTACATCCACTGCATGCAATTTTGTGAAGGAAAAGTATGCTGATATTACATGAGAGGCATAGCAGCAACGTGATATAATAATGGCTTCTGGCAACAAACTGTTTGTGGATAGATTAAGCTTTTATCGTACAATTTCCGTTGTAGAAGCGACAAAAAACCATGTATGCTCCTTTCTTGTTGGCATTACAATGTCAACTAAAGTCCAATATCTCGTTGATATACATATCTGATATGATGATGAAGGAAAGGAAGCAGGATGCGTTTTGTAACATTAGCTAGGCGTTTTGTGGAGATTGTGAATATTGTGATGATTGTTATCGTATCGTAAATTCAAATCATGATATGAATCTTGTCGGTCTTTTTAGTAAACGTTACATGTAAGGTAGGTAGGCTGTAGAAATGCATCATCGATATGTTGACTTTTTAGTGGTGCATTATGTAAGGTTTCAAACAACATCCAAATATGTGTAATTGGATGTTTGCATGACAAGAACACAATGCATGTGGGCTTGATTCGTTCCATGTTCAAGGCAAAAACAAAGAAAGAGTGAAGTCAGAAATGTCATCTTTTAAGTGCATGTTGTTGGCATTTATCGTCAGACATTAAGTTTTGAATTGTAGTGTTTAGTGTAACAAGCGCATTTAATAATATTAAGTAGGGGCCACGTTAACAGCTCTGTTTCGAAATATGTATGTTGAATCTTGAGTTGATGGAAAGTTGAAGTATCGTTATTGTACGTACTTAAGTTTAAATTATGTGTTGACATGTCATGAATTTAGCTTGATGCAAAACCAATGCACTTATAAGCGCTGTAGTGCAGATTTATCACAACACATTTAGTGAAGTACACAAATGTACAGGGATGCGTATAAATCCGTCCGTGGGAGAACAAACCTCCTCTCGGGGTTGGTCATACTCATAGGAAGTACCCAGCTTTGCCACTCTTTTGAAAAATCGTAGTTCCGAATTTTTTTACATGTCTATAAAATATTTATTTGTTTTTATTTTAACCTTTTATGCACGCCAAATTTCATTGTTTTTTTCCGAATTTTGTTGTCCTGAACTGCTTTGTCTCACTGCGTGTAAGTATACACGGTACACTCAATAAGCCGGAAATCTAAACAAAAATTGCGTGAAATGTTACTTTTGCTACTATTGTCGAATCAGATTAATTTTATTAAAAAAACTCTCATGTAAAAAGAAATGTAGAAAGATTAAAGACTCAAATCATTTTAAAGCAACCACTTCATAGAACTTGAGTCAGTTTGATTAATTATATCCATATCCGTTGTTTATTATCCCTGAACCACTATTAAATCTATATCCATATTCCATATCATTATAATACAGTATAATGACGATTAGGCATTGTTATATCTTTAATACATTATAATCATTTAGTACCACATTTTCATACATCATGTTAAAATATATAACCTGCTGTACTCCCATCCTCATCTAGAGTTGTTGTTGTCCTCATTTCTTCCCACCACATGTAAGCATGACTTGACTCATTATAATTATAGCATGAAATACTTCATTTGATACTTTCTGACAGAGTTAAAGAAGCCTACAAAGAAATCAAATCAGTAAGGAACAAAAATGTAATTAGTTGACTAATTAACTAACGAAATGACGTTGTTTCCCTTATCCAGTTGACGACTCCAGATAGTAAAGACAGGCACGCAGACACAGATCACCGCTTTGATACCGAATCCAAAGTTAATCAGGAACCTATTCCAGAAAATATGGAAGCCCCTCAGGAACCAACCACACCGTCATTACTTGGCAGTTATCAAAAACGAAAGTCGTTGTTTGACAATGGGCCAAATAAAAGAAGCAGATTGTTTGCTGGTAGCAGTTTTGGTGTTAATAACAATCGATATTTTCAGCCGAACGTGCAATCAGGGAACAGATATTTGCTTACTGGGGGTGGTAACTATGAGGTAAGATGTCTAGTTATCACTGTGGGATGTGTTGTGCAATAAGTAATTATTAAACTTTTGAAATGACATGACGTGTAAAAAAGATAAGGACTCATTGAAAAATTATATTGCACTTGACAGTTGACTGTTGAAAATGATAGTCGTCACACGCCATACTTAACTTAATTTTTAAATGAATTTCTATGATTTTAACAAAGAATTTTTTCAGGATTGTATTCTATTTCATTTCAGTTAGTAGTTAGACACATTAAAGAAAAGAATCAGCATGTAAAACTATAATTTTTGGGCTTTTGTATAAAGTTATGCATGCATCTATAATGTATTGTAGTTATAAATTTGTAAGATATTTTATGCTTTACTCCCTGAGCTATTTACTAAATACTCAACATTTTTACATTACTTTTGTAGTATAAATGGTGCTTATAGAATTTTTTGGGTATTGATAAAGCAACCTCGACTGACAAATGATTTATTTCCTCTGGTTTGCGTGCAGTCCTGATTTTTATCAGATAATTGGTTATTGACACAGGACTAATTTTTCTTTACAGAACCATTCATCCCAACCACAATCGCAACAAAACTGGAATAATATTGACAATGAGGATGGCGGAGGAAGGCGGAAAAGGTAATATCGTATACTTTACATAATAGAACCGTTAACTTTTTTTATATATTTTATTCATGAAGCTTTCCCAACGTTTTTTTTTCTTTTGACTTAAATAATAATTCTGACGTGCGAAACTGATAATCATGGAGGATTTGGTAACTTTCTGAAACCAAAAACATATATTAATATATAGTGATTGTGTGAAACTACTGTGTGTGGTGGGGTTATCTACGTACCATCCCTACCAACCTAGTGTAGAATTCATTAAATTTATATAATGAGACAGACAATAGAACTTTTACAAATCAAGAATATTCCCTGGAGTGAATTAAACTAGATTGGTGGTAGCGGTCTAATTGCTTTAGATATTATCTTGGTCGTGTGGCTTTACGTGCAGCTGCCTATTTCCACGAGAAAGTTTAGAAAGAATGATTTGCGGGTTCATTTAATCCTGTATATTTTATCGAAAATTGTATCAAATGCATGATCACTGCTTATACATAGTAAAACCCATAAAAAAGAAAGTTCTATACTCATCCACTGCTTTCTACACTACGCACAATCGTGTTTTCTATAGTAATCATTTTCTCTCCACACATCATGAAAATTTCACAGTAGCACGGTGTTCTGACGCGGCGTCAGTGAAATGGAATGTTATTAAACGAGTTGGTGATGTGGCTAAGCCTTGGGGGCTTAATTAATTTTCAAATTACAACAGCAGTGGCAGTAATGCCAGCAATAAAAGAAGTGAGGTTATAACTTCAGAAGAGATGGGAAGAAAACCTTGTACTTTTTTACAAGAAGTATAACACGTTGAACATTTTATGCAAGAGCTTATATATAACTTGTCTAGATCTCACAGTTATCGTTAACAGTAACTTGTATAACAAACATAAGAAACGAACCGCGGTAAACATTTTGAGTAAACGAGGAGAAAAAATGTATATGTAAAATATATGTAAAAGCAAGCAGTGATGCGTTGTGGTAGATGAGTGGTATGTGGAAAAAGTATTGCGAAAGAATAAGTGAAAGTTGTTGGTTACCCTTGCTGTTATTTAGAAGTCTGCATGTCTGTCACAAAATTACTTTTATTTTTTTCATATCCCCCCTATCTATTTACTTCCATCTAGTAGCAAACACCGATATCGTTATTTTTACCTTGTCTGCTGCGGCTACAACTTTCACTATCTACATTTTTGTGAGTGTTTATTAGCTGTTCAGCGAGGGTGGTAGTACGACATTGACATGGTGTTAAGTTAACGGGGTAGTATCACCACCATCAACTCACACCATACCAAGAGTATGGTGTAATGAGTGCGCAGCAAAAAAATTCATTTGTAGTTACACTTCTCTCTGCAGTCAGTATTTGTAGCATTTCTTAAGATACGATATTATACTGGATGTTTTATGTTTCACTGGTCGTATAAAACCCTATCTACCTTTTTCCTGTCAAAAGCTGCACGGAAGGAAAAAAAGTAAGATACATTCTCACATGTGAATGGAGAGTTTGTCAGTAGTTGAGTCGAAAGAAAATGAAAAGTTGGAAGAGGTTGAGAGGAAAAGCGATGAGTGTTGGTCGAGTCGTATCACATCTTGGTGGTGTATTAGAGGGTATAAAGTATTGCAATTGACGTATACTATATAACACACGCAACTGAACGTATGTATTAGAAGCACACTTTTTACTGCTTTGTTGGAAGTAAATCAGCCAAAAAACTCGACAGTAAAAGTTGTGCTGATAGATGGATATTTCTAGTTTTTGGATGCGGATACATAGTTTAAAATTCAATGATGCATATATGCTGCATCGACGCTAAATGTATCTGGCAAAAAATCTCACATATGCACGTATATTACGACGTGCATATGTGGGCACACTAAATATTTCTTCAACTAACTATATTGCGGCATGGATGGTGAACCATGCGAGTTCATTGGAGTTTGAAAACGATGAAGTGAGACAGAGTAAAATACGCTCTTTTCACTCTTTTTCCCAATGTTTGATGGTGGATAGATGTACATATTCCCATTTTCTCGTGCGATCAGTACATATGTAGTATTTTCTATTGGTTGACTTGACTTGCTTCTTTTCTCTTCTCCAGCAACCCAGACACTCATTTTATTGTGGCACGTTTCTCGACAGGCAATTTGTAAACCTCTGAGGTCGCAAATTAAATTTTCTCCTCGAGCTGATTACATCAGCGAAGAATGGAGAAAAGTGAACTAGATGCGTAGGATGTGGTATATGAGGGTTCAGGGAAAGTATATAACTTTATTGAAAAGTGTTGTGGTTATAGTAATTTCGAGTATTGTATTGAGGCAAAGTGAAAGAAGGGGATGGATGGATGTACTGTGGCTTTGGTATTTTGGTATACCGGCGGTTTTTACTTAGTGAGCAGGAGAAAGGAAAGTTTTCTGTCACTTTTTTTCTAGGTGATCAATGCAATGTTCCAATATCATCCAAGTTGGAATGAGGTGGAAGTTCGATGAAAAGCAGTTGACTGTTACATACTTTTATTACGTTAGTGCTGCATTTACTTCTATGATTCTGATGGTGATCTAGATACTAAATATTACATAGCCTAAAAGATGTATTAGTTTGTGCAAATACTCATATATAGGTAATATAGTACATTTCTTGTGTATGAACAATGTGGTTTTGGTTAGTTTGTATCACTTTGTCATGTTTCAGTGGAGTAATGGTGGTGGAGGATGAAGAAATGTTCGACAAACACCTTTTCCTTCTTCACATGAATGATGAAAAACGAGGGAGAAGCACGATACGGTACATAGTTTGCCAAAGTGCAAATGTACTATGTGTATATGCAACACTTATATTATTGGTGGTCGATATGTATACCTAAAACATAAATATTGCTAGATGTTGGGAGAAAGTAGCTTTGCTTTTATCATAACTGTTGTACTGCTTTTGGGTAGGTTCCAAGAGAAAAATATAATGAGCATGAGACTTTCCTCCTTCGTAAATATTGAAGGCTCGTGTCAAATGTCTAATTTTTGATATCTGGATGAGGTCAGAGTAGCCAAAGTAATAATAATAATGGTAAGTTCACTGGAGTTCATAATTCTTGGAAAGTTGCTAGCCCAGTTTTTCATGAAAAGCTAGCTACAATGATGTTCTCTAACTTTTAGATTGATATTTTGAATTATGAGTAAAATCGCCATAAACAAGTACGCTGCTGCACCAGACTTATTTTTTTAACCAGTTCCTTGTATCTTGTATGAATGCTACGCTAACAAAACCAAATCAATGTTTCTGATAGACACTTATAAATCCGTGAATTAGTCTCATACGTCTTTGACTAGGCTGTTATTGACACCAACAACGAGTTCAGAAGCGAAGTGAGCTAAAAAGTTGTTTGGTTTGGGATATCAGAAATTGATAGTGTGAGATAGGGAGAAAGCAATTGCTTTAGCTAGTACACTATCCTCACCACTACTGCTAAAAGCATAAAAAACAGCCATCGCCTTCGTACACCACCACCACCCCCGAGGAGATGAAAGAGAGAAAAGTTATATTTTTTACATCCTTACTTTTGCTCGTTTCACGGTGGTGGCAACAATGTAGCTCTTGGTGAATTACGCAGTGAACGGTAGTAGATTTTCGGATGTCATTTCAAATGGTCTTATTACACGTCTTGCAATTCTGCAGACGGCAGCAGCAGCCAGTTGCCAGTCAGTATAGTTAGTCGACTCGAGTGCTCACTGCTCAAACCCACCCGTAATTGGGTTGAATGAATGACACGTACGTTTTTCCAACCCACCATAGCAAAGAGATAGTACAAGAGAGTGAATTTTATATATAACGAGTTGAAGTGAGAAGAATTCATATTTGTTATATAGATATGGTAAAAAATATAATCAAAGAGAGCAAAGAGATGGAAGGGGTTTTCTTTCTCCTTCTCATTTGGCAGTTGTGTTTGACTCCGGTTTTGCGTCTGTTTTCCTTGTATTTTCGTCGTCGTCCCTATTTGTACGCTTGCTTGTATGGAGTATGGATAGGGGTTAAGTTTGGAGACGAATCTTTTATTTGAATTTCCTCCTAATGCCTCGTTTTTCTCAGTCAAACTCACAGTCAGCATAATATGAGAATATACAGATGTAGATGTGGAAATGCACATTTTACTTGCTAGTTTAACACATCAAACGACAGCAGAAAATCTCTCTCGCTCTCAAACAAGATGTGCTAGTCAAACTGTGTTTATTCATCCATGAATGCATACAATCACAATCATGTACATACATGCTTTCAGATTTTTTTTCATACTTTCAACGTTTTGTGTACTAAACTGCCTTATTGACTGTGGTAAAAGATTTAGCGTAAAACAGACAATGATGGAGAGCTAGGAAAAGGAAGGTTCTCATGGCTTGCAATGGGTCAGGTTCATGTTTCGATACTGCATATTTATGTAATAAGCTGTGTGCATGCTTTATAAGAACACTCTTGTCGTGGGGTAGTGTGTAGAAACTGCTTTTGTTGCGGTGAAGTATGTGTGCCCAGCTTTTACAGCATTTAATATAGCGGTTTTTGGTTAGTTGACTGGACGGTAGTGAAAGAGAAAGCATCTTTCTTTTGTGTCGTTCATGTGTATGCAGGGCAGGAAGCCTTCTGGCATATTCAAAACGACGAAACGAACAAACGCTACGCTATAAAAAGAAAGCCTAAGTGGCCATTACTATTCATACCAGGCTTCCAGTCGCAGTCAGTACGCGGTTTTTTTTACTTTGCTTGTGCTTGTTACAATTTGTCGCAGTAGAAAAGTCTTTTTTTGGATGGTATGGGGTTCTACGTGCGGTCGTCAAGTCAGGAACATGTTTCTCATTTTCCTAACCAAAAAAGCAGCATTAAATCTCTGCTGAAATGAGGTATACAATATATGTAAGTCAAGTCATTTGAAAATGCTTTGGTATACTTGGGACTGCTCATTCAATGTTAGAAAATACTATTTTGTCCATTATTTCTCTCACTCAGCAAATTCCCTTGTTTATAATATCCAGAGTTTAATAGAACGGTGAAATAGTACAGCCACAGCCTAGAGAAGACCTGTTACTAGTCACCACCAAAATTCTCTCAAACGTATTCTCAAAACAAACAGGACCGATCTCTGGAAATTATGAGAGCTGCAGTATTGCTTTCTGTCTAGTCTGCTTTTAGGGATACCAAATTCACCAAGGCATGTGAAATGTGAACAAGACTAGTTATGCTTACGTCCGCACATGGACAATTTACTGGGTACGCATCTTTTTAGAACTGCTCTCAACAGATTCATCAACTACAGCAATGATCCTGGTCCTGGAGTAGTAATGGTGGAACTTGTTTTAAATATTCATGCTTATCTGCACATTTTTCATGTTATGCTGCAAGTGGAGATGGGAAATAAAAACTCCCAGGAATTTTGTATTTCTTTTCTTTCTCTTCCTCCCCCTCTTTTTAGGTTCTAAAAACCTCTAAAGGCAATCAACATCCCTATTCTTTCTTTGTGTAAACATTTCGTTTTATGTGTAGGTATATTTTATATTTTACAGCTAGGAAATTTTGGGATAAAAAAGACATGGTATTGTATCTTGAGTTTCGAATATAATGAAACACGGTGCTGTGGTGTTTTTGAATTGCAAGCAGGAACAGTTTTAATTACATCCGAAAACATAAAATTTAATTATGCTAATGCAAGTATGTAAATGTTAAAAGGCCGAGGTATTCATCTGTAGAGGAATATGGATGTATGATTATTTTTTGAATAGTATGACGCAAAGGAAGATTTTGTGAGAATGAAAGAATGTGCTTTTTAAAAAGGAAGAGATCTCTCGAACACTTTTATACACTCAGCAAAGCTGTAGTGCTATAATGATGTCGCCGTCGACAAAGCCGAGAGCCTCTAGGATATTGTCTTTAGTTTTATTATGTAGACGAAGAAACATTTTACTCAATGAGTTTTCAGCCCGAGTCTCGTTTCCACATTCTAGTTCTCCAACTCTGTAAAAAATCGCCAAGTTGAATAGTTGTAGCAGTAAACATAAAAGTACTTTAAAAGGGAGAAATTTCATCGCAATTGTTGACTTCCTGTTTCACACAGAGCAAAAGCCAAACAAAAAAATAAAGACTCATCGCTCCCTTCTTTTTTGTTAGACAGCAAGGTTTTCTCAGAGAGAAAAAAAAAATGCTTTAGTTTTATTTTTCAGAAAACTGACAAATGCCTGCGATGTACTTTTATTTCAAATTCAGTTTTAGTAATTGTAAGAACTTTAATGTTTACAAACGACTTGGAGTCAAGAAATCTATTTAATTATATGGATGGCTGAGTATGAAATCATAAAAGGTTATAAATATGAAGGAATAAAGCTTTAACCTTTTCACTTTTTGAAAGGTCAGAGCTTATGTATTCTACTTGATGCTCTCTAAACAGCAAATGCCCGTAAGGAAAAGTGCCCCTTTCATTCTGAATGACCAACTTAACCTTTTTTATTATATGGCTTGGTTAGTTAATGACGGGACTTTTGTTTACGGGATATTCTAGACTTTGTTCATTCATCAGCAGGTCTTGTCAAGAGAGATGGTCTATTCACTGTGCTAAATTAATGTGTCTGGTTGCTCTTTTCAAAATTACATCGTTTTCTTGTAATAGCATAGCTAGTACAACCAACAACTGAGCATCAGCTATTGCCGCAAAAAAAATGGATAGATGTAGAATTTCGTGGAAATCTAGCCACTAAAGTCAACTGAAAAAGCGTGTAGGGTCTGCCTTGAGGGCCTGTTGTTTGGATGGTCAATAAATAAATGCAATTTATTTGTACTGGAATGGTAAAGAGGGAGAAGCTGAAAAGGCTCCCAATGGACTTAGAGCTGTTTTCCACCAACACATGAGGACATTTCAAAAAAAAAAGTACAAATGCAAACAATTTCTTCAAGCACTCTGTTTTTGTTGTAAGTTTTCGGAAGAACAGGCCAGCGTGTTTCATTCTTTAGAAACAGAAACGAAGAATTGGCTTGTGTGTGTGTCAGTTTCTTTTGCAGTGGCTCATTTCATCGAACTTATTGCGCAGAGAGGAGACAAGTCACTGTCGCCATTATGTAAGGAGGAACTCAATTGCTGTCCATGTCCACTTGTTCTTGTGAAGATGAAGAAAATGATCCTTGACTCTTTTGACTTATACCACACATACATCGAGATAGTTTGCTTTTGTTACTTTTTCCACCAATCTATTGTAATATCAGCAGGGGAAATGCCAGGAGGCATCAAAGAAGCATATGACAAAGGGTACAGACTTAACATATTCTTGTTGAATACACACAGGAATCATTGCTGAGGGTCTGCTTTCTTTTCGTAGTCGAAACCATTATGGTTAAGTATACTACGTATAGTATATTATAACATTTGAATGGTCAGGAAATCGGTGTAAGCATGTGTCAGTGAATAGAGGACACAAGATCGCTAATCTAACTTACTGCGACGAGCCACCTTGTGGTAGAAACATGTAATTTTGAATTCAAAGCTGTTCATACAGCCTTCAAAACAATTTTTCTTCCTGACCGACCACTCTTCTCTCAGAACCGCAAATGCCACGAGACCCATCAAGTTTTTTTTTGTTCTCTTTCTCTTGCACTGCCTCCACGGGGGAGATGTGCATATGTGTGTGGGTTCACTATAGAAGTCCAGTGATTTTAATGCTTTCTATCCTGGATTACTGCTGCTTTATTGACAAGTAAAGTCTAGAAGAAGGGGTTTTCACAGTCGAAATTGTCATACATGTGTATATTATGTACACGCGTTCATAACAAGGGGTAATGTGGAACATGAAAACCTATTCAGGCTTCTAATATAATCTCTAGCTTTTCTGATATTTCTTTTACGACCATTATGTGTACGTGCTCTTAATTATCTGCTGGGCATTTGTATTCTCAATTCATGTTCCTAGATACGTGGATGGATGTCTTTCTTCTTTCTGAATTGAAGGTACGCCCCCAAGGGAGAAGTTGGTGAAATGTGGCGGCAGTTGTCTTAGATCTCACCATAAGCCTTGTTCTGTATGAATAATTAATGTTGGTAGGACCTTTCTTAAAGTCTCTTGTTCCATTTTCACCAAAATACAGAAAAGGCAGCGAAATGGAAAACTTCAGTTCTCGTCTTCTCAATAGAAAATTATTTCATGTATCTGACTCCAAATGCCATTCACTGGCTCATACACGGACATATTTGTACACATATGCCAATGCTATTTGGTGAGAAGTGGCGAGAAGTAGAATACCACTTTTGGTACCTTTAGAATCGGTTCGTTACAAATTTATAAAGAGATGACCATATAAAAAGTAACATGGGGCTATTTTCAAAATATCATCATTATGCAAGTTTGATCTCGTTTCATTTCATCATAATAGTTCCAATTTTAGTCGGCACATCGTAATGAAATATTTATATAAGTTCTTTTCACTTCTTGATTACTTCAATATTATATCAATACGTATAATGTACACCATCACACACAGACATTTCACACACTCATTCATTCATACTACTCAGTTTATAAATATCGTAGTAGCATAGTGATTAAAAAAGTAAGTGTGAAAACGTTACGCAAGAGTTTTTTTAATATTTCGACAAAAACTATGTTAGAATCTGAAAACTAATTTTCTTCTGTTCTATGCTAGAAGAAGTATTACAATACATATAACAATACAATAAAAATGTTCACTAAAATTCTGCTTTTTTATCATTTTTGAATTCTAGGGAAGAGTCGGAGCGAGTGAACCATATACTATTGTTCACCATATTAAATCCCATGTACCCAATAACCACTGTAAGTACAACATAAAAACCTTTTGTTTTTTACATAATCTATACATTACATATAAATATATAATTTATTACTATGTAGTATACTTCATTAATTTTTGTTGAATGAAGACAAAAACAAAACTTTTTTTCTAGTAATAATAATTAAGAACACTGCATTCTCATTAGTGTCACTTCCATGCCATGCCATATGCCATAATAAAACCAAACCACAATGAGCATACCAATTATTTTTATACACAATTATTCAAGTATTCTTGTCATTCTTTACTCGGTTAATAAGTTTTGAACTTTCACCACAGCCTAATTTAAAATTCAAATTATTCACAATTAAATTTGACACGAGAAGAAAGGTAGAGGATACAATGTCTTTTGTGTTATGCAAAAGCAATTATTTTCTTGGAGGACATGTCTCTATGAATGCGACTCTAGAACATTGGAATTGTAACTTATCTATCTACCTATACTTTCCTACCTATACCGTTTCCTAAACAGAATACAAAAAATAGAAAGGAATGATGAATGGTATTTTTTTCTACTGAGCCATAGTGTCATTTACTGATTTAGACTTATAGCTTGTTCTGTGTAGAATCTGAAAAAACGAGAAAAAGAATAAATAACAACGTTTGAAACGGCGTCGGTAGAATGTATTATACGGACAACGTAGTTGCCAACCGGAAATGAGCGCAAAAATCTACGTGTTCTTTTACAGGTTATTATGATAATAAGACGCGAGTTTGAAATATTTCTACTTTCAACGAACAAGGCGTTGCGTTCAACTATTCATCTTGGCAGTAATTTTAAAATGTCGCTCAGTCTGTTATTTTAGTATTCATTTGTGTGATGGAATTTTGTAGTAGTGAGTTGACTCGTAACCCCGAAATCCAGTTTTCTATCTGCTAAATGATGAACGTTAAATTACAGAAAATAAAAACGAAAAAAGAAAGATGATGGGAAATGCCATGCCATGGCACGCGTTGCACAATAGATTTCACCATCATGAATCAACCATGTGTGTATGAAGTAATTTTGTAGACATTAAATTCTATACTCAAGACATATCCACTCTATATTATATTTACGACAAAGGGAAAGGGGATGTATAGACAGTATTCTTCGTTAGAGTCAGAGTTGCGTCATGCCGAAGTAATAATAATGCCCATCACTTGGTTTTTTTTTGTGGAGAAGGAATAGCTTTTTAAGTAGACTTGTCGTTAATGTGATTGATGGTCTGTTTATGTGTGTTTGCTATATGATGCTGTGTATTAATAATATTATGTTGTCAGTTATGTGGTTGGGTGCTGCTAAACTTTGTACTCCTGACTGAGACTGACTGTCTGAATAGCCTTAAGTTGTGTAGATGCATCTGTATTCTGTATTTTTGATAAAAAACGTTGTTCTTGTGGTTATGGTAGTATTGCGATGATCGCATCACAGATAATGTGATGGTATATTATAATACAATCTTTTCTCGTAATATGCACCAAAATGTGTTCAAAGTACGAAGAGTTCAGTCTTTTGCTGAAGATGATGATATGTCATCAGGGCATTAAGCAAAAAACGGTAAAACTTGGCATTGGCATAATGATGATGTGACTTTGTCAGTTAATATATACATTTATGTCTGTTAGTATGTCTGTTCAATTTTTATTCTTATATCTAATAGAGATTTTTTTCTCTTGTACAGGATGTGATACACACCATCTCATCACCACATGGACAAGTACTCCGGATCGTGGTGTTCAAGAAGCATGGCGTCCAAGCTATGGTCGAATATCCATTTCATACAAAGTCTCTACCACTGCGAAAAGTGGAGAGTTTTTATGACAAAAAAATAGTGATTTATCGCTTTTTAAATATAAGGCTTTGCTCAGAGCTTGCTTGCTTGATGTGGTGTGATAATAAGGTAAATATGTGATTTAACGCTTTTTTCTAAAAGAATGCCTGTGTGAGAGACTGAATGGCTGTATAATTTTTAAGATTCAAAGATACAAAATTGAATTCCGCTTTATACAGAGAACGTATTTTCTTTTTTTAATGATAACGTGAGTGCGAACGTGACTATGCTCTACATTTGGCTGCTCACAATACCAAAACTAAATTACTTTATTGTCCATAAATAGCTGAAAGGAGAAAAAAAGAGAGAAAGTGGCAAGGGAATAATATATAGATGTCCAACTTCAGTAGTTTCACATCTTATTTTTTCTCTGGGTAATTTATTGCATTTTAGAACTTCATTGTTTTATACATCCATGCTATAAACAGAAAAGTTTTCAGTACAAAAGTGTTATCAGAATAGGCGGAATGCATGTAAGAAGTATATTTTGAACGAACCAACTCCCGACACGACATACAATCTGATAGAAAGGTAGCACGTAGTATTATTCGTAAACAACCTTCCTTGTATCTCAATGTTTTGTATGAACTCTTCTTTTTTGTTTTTGTCAAGTTAAAACCCTGTCAGTTTACGGAAAACTAGACAGCAGTGTTAGCGGTAACACCTTCATAATAATAGTGTTCCTTGGTGTACATAATAGAATTTTTTGTATGCCAGCATCAGAAGAGAAAGAATAAATAAAGTTATGGTAATACTATAACCTGGCTCTGGCTTGATAGTAAACTTATAAAAGTGTATGAAAAGTTGCGCGGAGAAAAGGGAGACAAACAACCTGAGAGAAAAACTTGCAAAGAGAGTAAGTTTTTAGCATCGTGATAGCTGTGTCAAATCAAGTCTGAACTACCACTAGTCTCTATTACTTCATTTTGTTAAACTCATAACAACAGCCTACAACACTGGTTGATTATTGTGTGACAGTGTCCAAAAAAGTTTTGCTGTATTCATGCTTTGCCTATATTTTCACATAACATTTTTTGTAACTTTTTGGGCATACGAAACAAAGTAAACTGATAGTTGTCCTCATCATGAAGATTCATTGTCTCATCAGTCATTCAAAAAGTTCAGAGTTGGAATAAAAAACACAATACTTTGATGTTGACATTACTAAATTTAAATTATTGGTGGGTAGCTGGTGAAAGTGTTTTCGGTAAAGAATATGGTCTAGTAGTCTATGCTGTTCGGAAAAAAAGATTGCATTACATAGCTTGTTTGAAGTATGAAAAATTTGAGATTATATTTACAATGAAAAAGTAAATAGGTAGCAGACTCGTGTTTCTTTTATAAGGTTACATATTGTGCTGTATATATATTTTCAGAAATACTAATCAGGAGATTTATTCAGAAGCCATGTTCAGGTATGGTTATATATGATGAATTGTTGTATAGTGAAAAGTTTATAGTCCCTTCCATCGTATAACAACGAAAAAGAATATTTGCTTTTAGAGTAGAAGCGATATAAAAAGAGAATGTATTTATCTGGTGGTGTGGCGTTAGTGTTGTAGCATTACAAGTACAAGTTAATAAATGCCCCTGTTATAACTTACGGCTGTTGAAGTGATTGATGTTCTTTTTCAGCATCATTTATTTAGATTAGGTTTAAGCTGTACGGGGAAAATTGTATATACTCTCACACGTTAGTCCAGAATTCTGAATCATAGGGCTGGTATAGCAGAGGAAGGCATAGTACAGCAAAAGAATTAGATAAAGTGGACATAGGGATACATTTGTAACACATACCCCTGTTATAGTATGCATGCATTTTAAATGGATGGTTTTGCTACATGGTTGCGGTTTTTTTTATTAAAATGATCTATTTATCCCGTCAAGTCACCGTCGTGTCGGCGTTACGGTGCTGGTAGTACCTTACTTAAAGTGAAATGTAATATTTATGTTCAGCGTTTTGTCATGCGATGGGATCTACGTTTGATCTACCTATTTATTTTGCTATTTTTGTGTACAAAAGTAAAAACACTTTAGGGCTAGAAATGTTTTTTTCGGGTCTATCAAAGATATTCTAATTAAACTCTTCTAAGTGCGAATTATTCTAAATATAAATAATCTAAAACAAAT
>JAQIWN010001612.1:0-19570 GCA_034699025.1 Entomobrya cf. arborea Gr-Col-00668
GACAGACAGACAGACAGACAGACAGACAAACAAACCAATCGTATAACTACGATGAATACATTCATCTACGTAATAAAGCAAAAATCAACTAGTCTACAAAGTATTGTTACCTTGGAATGTTTTGTAGTTGAAGTTATAAATATTTTATAGACATAAATAGACATTTAAAAACATTTTAAAAGTAAACCCCTTCAGAGACCTCAATATAAAAACAAGTACTGAAAAACTGCGCACATTAAATGGTCCAAAATTTAACAAAACTTGCGTGATATTATTTCGCGTCAGTATTAAAGACAAGAAATAAAAAATTATTCACATATATTTGATTATAAATAACCAAGTAGACAACTTTCAAATTACAGTTTGCTACTACCAAATGTTGCTTCCGAATATTTCACTACACCGGCCTTACCATGCATTGTATTGAGCCATTCGAGGACCGTTGGCTTGCTAGTAAAAAACTTAGCCATGCACGGACAATATACCTACATATATACCTATATATATGACTGGCTGGACACTTATCTTTTTGATTGATCGCTACTTGAAATTACCCAGTCGTCATTAAATATACATACGAAATCCCGTCTCCTCCCGCATACATTAATT
Source organism: Entomobrya cf. arborea Gr-Col-00668 (assembly GCA_034699025.1). Classification (NCBI taxonomy): domain Eukaryota; kingdom Metazoa; phylum Arthropoda; class Collembola; order Entomobryomorpha; family Entomobryidae; genus Entomobrya; species Entomobrya cf. arborea Gr-Col-00668. The sequence continues at coordinate 610 of JAQIWN010001612.1, forward strand.
TATCATAACTCTATGACTGTTAATAACGAAATGACATGGCTTACTATATAATGGATAAACTATTTCTTGCGTTATATCATTTTTCTTATACCAGATTTTCAAACTGAAATGTAGACAAAATGGGTCAACTTGATTTCACGTATGAGACTGAAGTGAGACAGGCTGGAGCATGCTCAGGTGGGTTAAAATGTCTCCTGGAATAAAGTATTAAAATGGTAATACACGAAAGTTTTCTTTCTATTATAATAGTCACGTTGATACAGATTCCGGAAAATTCCATCATTTGCCATGCTAAACTTTCGATAAAGAACACGAAACACGACTACAACCCAAGAATATCGATCGATTATTCTCAGGTTGCCTACTCACTAATACCTATCGTAACATGAACACTGACCTAATACAACATAGAAGTCCATAAAATTCAACATACTGACTCATGTTATTATGTAAATTAACGTTTATTTTGTATGCTGAATGCTAAAATTGTTGAATGCCTAATGTAACGGCTTTATGCAACTAAGTACAATAGCTTTTCGTAGTATTTACACCTTGAGTTTTCCTACTATATAGCTACAATAGTTTGAGTTTTTATTTCGAGTCCCGAAAATAACTATTTAACTAAACTTGTAAAGGCAAACATTTGCAGATGTTTGTATCCTTCATTCGACCTCTGTCTGGCATTCATTACTTGATTATTGGCGTTTTTTGTAGAAATACTTAAAGTGGACACTTAAAACTGTCTGCTACAACATCCTTACTGTCCCTACTCCCGACTACTGTCATTGTAAAACTCCCAAATTTTTAATATTGATTTTGAATAAAAGGAATTGCAAATGAAGGCCACACTGTTCAGTAAATAGTAAAGTATGCACACTGTCAATCTATTCACTGAAAATAAATTCAACAAAACACGCACTTGCGCTACATTTACCAATTGTTGACAGCCCCCGATTAGGAAAAAAATTATTGGAGAAAGTACGCCAAGTCCATCATGATGGCTAGCCTCATCGGAGCCGGTATTTTTTTTACAAACATGTATGCATATCACATTATTGAACAGAGGCAAATAATAGTTCCAGAAAAAACCCCAATTTTCATTCGGATAGCAATTCATTTATTTTCCTGACCGTGCTCCCCATCCTACGCTAAAAGTTGTTCCTTTGACCTTGAAAAATATACATAATATCCACATACTTATTATGTACATGGTTTCACTAACGATCAGTTTATGCACTAAAATAGATTGTTTGTAGACAACAAAGAACATGAGGGCACAGAAGGACGTTCGTTGCCAGCACCAACCTAAAACCCAATCCTCATGCTCTTTTTACATTCGCATCTAATTTAAATTGAAACATACGGCCGTGCAAACTCCAAATTATATTTTCATATGCTACGATGGTGCTACACTGCGATAGGAGAATACTGCTGGGTAATTAAACATGACAAGAGGAAAAGGCGTGGAATCGGAAATCGGAAAACTCTTCTTCATTAAAACTTTTGCGTAGATAGCGATTACTATGTAAACTTTAGTTCAACAGATGCCATTCTGCTATTCTCTTGTCTGTCAGGTTAATCAGGAACAACAAAAAATACATTAAAAAGCTGTAGTTTTTTTTTGTGGTGAACTAAAACTTTTAAAATAGTAAAATCTGAAAAGAAAAGTTGGAAGTTAGGTTAAAAAATTGTAGAGTCAAATACAAATAAAATAAGTGTTTTTTAAAAAGCTTTTCTGACATTTTCCCATTAAAGTTGTCCCAAATTATTCTGGTCTTTGTACAACTTTTTTTATAATGTTTCGTTTTACCCCTTTTATCTTGATCTTGGACCTCGGCTCGGAGTCAGACCCTAAGGTTAATAAATATGTCTCTTAATAAAATCTTTCGATTTCGCTAGTAAAAAGTATATCTAATATTTAAGTTGAAAGCCATATTATTGTAGGTACATGAAAATCTGTGTTGGAGTAAAGATTCTTTTGTCTGGTCTGCTAAATTTAGTGTTGTGGTTTGCATAATTATAACATTTTAGAAAAATAATATACTAGAGGCTGTTTTGTAAAAAAATATCAGTTCATGAGAGTTTTCATGTATTGAGGTTAGTTAAAGGGTTAAACTGACCGCTTGTTTTACTCTATGTCTAGTAAATAAAATCTGGAGATGTTTTTCACAAGAATGGCATCACGATAGCTTTCACCGTTCCAATTTACGTATTTACTCCTTTGAGAGCATAATAACATCTCACCCACCCATACTTCATGTTACCGTCTGCCAATTCAGATCTTGATTACGTCCATCCTACGAAGATTGACCTACACTTGACATTATCTCTGTCCTTTGACTTATGTTATCAACACTAGTCTAATCAGTCAGTCAGTTATGAAATTAGCGTGGAACTTGAGTGCCCCGATCACGAAAATATAATGCTGGTCATCCAACTAAATTTAATTTTAACATTAAATGCTCAGTTAAATGAAACATTGAGTCGAAACCGAAACTAGAACTAGACTCTCATTAATAAATACGTAATCCCAGGAGATAAAAATTAGCCATTATTCGGATGTAGGATAGAATCATTTTTGCCCATTTATCATCATCTTCCAGCTCTTTAGTGATAAAGCTTGCTCCGAATTCCAATAATAAGACTAATTTAAACAAAGAATCCAAGTTTCCAGCAAATCTATACTCATAATACAAAATATTAGTCTACCACACTTCTTTACCAGTGCAGTGTTTGCGAAAAATGCATTTGGGATTTGGGGTGAATGAGAAAGGTAATTTGTCGATAATAAATTTGCTTCACCGAAAGGATTTTACATCCAGACGGATGTTTGATGCTTTCTGTTCTGATGCTTGATGCTCTTGTTGAACAACACAAGACAAATTAACTACATACCTTGTCAAATCTGATAGAGTGACAGCATGATATAATTTATTAAAGTGAGCTTCAGCGATAAAAATACAGATTTGTTTTTGGAATACAAAGTGCATCTTGCTGATTTATAGAGCAGACAATCCACCACCCACGCATAACAACATGAAGAACACATACTGAACATATTAATCAACATTGTTATCAAATTTACACGAGTTAATAACTTAAAACTATTTAAGTTCACACTAAAGAATACAGAAGAATCCATCATATATATGCACATAAACAATTTTAAAATGATTAAACAAGGTGTTATAGCTACAATATAAGTAAAATTTAATTACGCAAATGGTGGAAGCGTCGCAGGTATGCAGTCAGCTTGTGTACTGACTCGTGGAAAAATATTTATCTACAGTCCACATGCTGCGTATTGCTAACACAGTGAATAACTCCAAAATTATCTGAATAGGAAGCATATCATGATAATCTTGTTACCAGTCTACTTTTAAAGCAGCATACAAAGATTGCAAAATAACCAGAAGAGTTTTTTTATCATAGTATAAGACCAGATATACGAGACCAGTTCACATTCGTTCATGATCATCCATTCACACCATCAAGAAAAGCCGCTTGCTTTGACCTTGTATTATTGTACACTCGAAACCCTTTCATTATTCTAATTCTCTTCTCTAAAATTCCAAAACATAATTTTGTTCAGTCAGTCAGGCATCAAATACTCTCCAGCGAAGAAAAGTACATAATCAATGAACTTGACTAACACTGTCCGCATCTTCAAAGTGTTGTTATCTCGTATAAGACTTGTAATAACTACCTGCTGTATAAAGCTTCTGTAAATAGGTGTAAACGATGATTGATGATGGATTTTGCTGTTCATTGTGTGCATCTGATAGTCTTCATTATTTGTAAAAGTATATTTCTCCTTCGAAATGACATGAGTTTGGTTACAAACGTAATAATGGCAAATAAGAATCATTTCAACAAATGTTTCATTTCGTATGTTCAATGTTCAATAGCTGTTGTTTAGTTCTTTGGAACCATCTCCTCACTCGTCTCAGCAAGTCAAGTACAAAGAGAAGGTTGAACGCTTCTCAATTAAAATATAATCATACTAGCCAGCCCAACGAGCTGGCTCCGGATAACATCTTTAACTTGAATTCATTCCAGCCCAATAAAACCTAGTATTGGCTTATGACAGTCAATTTTCACTTTAAATCGACGCAAGTTTCAAATCGATTACGACTTTCACCATTGCGATTAGAAGTTTTCCTGAAGAAGTTCTTCATTGAGTTTAAGTTTCCCCGTGGGTTAGGTTATGATTTCCCGATATCATAACAATTTACATGTTTTAATTTTATAAAGATAGATTGCTTTCTGCATATTCGATTTTTCATCTCAAAAGCTACTTTACTGCATTTCTGTCTGTCATCAATCAGCTTCATCACAAGAGTACAGAGTATGTAAATGAATGTTACGGGTTTCACGGATGTTGGTTAGAGTACAAGAGTACAGAGTGTACATATAAATGTACATATATATGCCAATATCCTTGTGTGAGTATAGTGTACATATTTTCAAGCAATCACGTACATGCCAGAAACACACGAGCTGAATTATTATTAAGCAGATAAATGAAGCTTCAAAGTTATCTAATTCCTTCTACATTTAGTTATTTATTTATTTGCTTCGCAAATCATAATGGCTCAAAAACAAACATAGTTGCTTTGTTATGTATATTTGGGTAGATTGAATGCAATAATATGCATTGTAAACATACGAGCAGAGCTAGAGTCCCATCGTCATCGTATCACCCTTTTAATGATCTTCCCTTCATCTTCATCCATTCATCCCAGTGGAAAATTACTCGCACATCGCTCGATATTCAGACACCATACTTCATTTTCATTCTGCGTTGATTAAAGGAAACACCACCCTGACAATAATATTTCATTTTAACTTGTTTTGAAGTTCTATGCATATCTTATCCTCTCTTGAGGAGATGTGTTGTTTTATGATTAATAATAATCATAATTATATTGATTGGGCTGGTTGACTGGCACGAAAATCAGCAGACGCGTCTATATACCTATATACAAAAAATATATAAGTTACTTGTTGCACATTGATTCAGCCAGCCAGTCAGTCAGCCTTGCTTGCCCAATGATCTTTCATAAATAAATATACCCTTTAGGTGATATTGTTATTGTATTGTTAGTCGATTGATTGAACAAAGGATGCAACATAAATATGATGATAGATACAAAATATGGATGTAGACGACCTTTTTTATGCATAGTCTATTGCTAAGTTTGTGTAATGGGATTATATTACCGATCGTTGAACGATCTCTGCATTACAATTTATAACTTACGAGCTCATTTACTAACTACCGAACCCTACTGCCGTTATTCGCCATAACTATCAATAAACAAGTTCGTTGACTTATTGTTTTGCCACTAAAATGCAACTAGGTTCCGACCTCGTGGCGTGTCCTGCTTTCCCTTTCAGTGCACACTGACTAATATCAGCAGACAACTCATATTGACTCAACAAGACACAGTAAAAATATAATTACATTTCATACAAATGTATGTATGTATGCATGTGTAGAAACGTGTACCTACTTTCAGGCACGAATATTAATGAAATGAGAGGTGTGTTTTTGGTAGGGATCTCTTGCTTTTGTCATGAGTAGTTCTCTGTTATGCAAACATACTACTCACAAGGAACAAGAGCAAAAATTACCGGATTTTTATGGACTTACGTTACGTACAAGAGAACAGAAATCTTAATAGATATTCATACTTTTCTTGTCGTAACAGAAGAAGTTAGCTAGCAGACGAATGACTTCTGCGAGTTCTGTGAACGTCATTACGGCTACAGAACATTGGATGTATTTAATTGCCGCAAAAACTACCGACTCATTTGTTCAGATCTTTTGACGTGGAATCAATGACTTCTTTGTGTGAACTGGGAACGGAGAGAGGGGTAGAACTTGGTACAAAAACGCACTTTTTATGTACCTAAGCGTATTTGCATTTCTCAAAAAAGAATCATATCAAACAAACATTACATTTTACATTATTTTCGTACTAGAGAGCTGAGGGGCCATTTTAAACTGTATGAAGGGAAACTTAATAAAATTGTTTACAAGTTTGATATCTCTGCTACGAATGCATATTATTCTATTGTGTATTTAAAAAAAGATTTATATTTAGTCGAAATTTTGACACTGTAATTTAAAAAAGATATTGTTGAGGTTGAGAATATCTTCATTTATGCCACTTAAAAGTAAATGATAAATGTATAGAAATTTTGACATAAGACAAACTGCAAAAATGAATTTATGACTTATTTTTCTACGAATACTAAAGTGTAAAGTAATAAAAAATGTCAACAGTTCTTTTTAGGTTGTCAACATCGGGTCGGCCTGAATCTAGTTGGATTTCACTGAGAACCATATTAAATCGGTGTTTGACAGTAAAACAACTTTGCTTATTAAAATTTCAGCTGCGCAATAAATGTTAATGGATTTTTTATCACTGTATTGCAAAATACTATGTTATTTTTTCGCTTACTTTTTCCTTTCAAGAAAAAAAATTAATGCAAACTGCGTAAAATAGGAAAAGCTACCTACGTGTGAGCAATTTTGTCGGTTTTGATCTGATCCGATTTATCATTCACATTCAAAGAAAAAAGTTAACTGTGCGTAGCGTATGTGATCCAAATCAGGTAGGCACAGAATGATGCTCGGTATATTCAGCTTTTTTAGTTTTGAACCTTGGGAATAGTGCGTGTGTCCTGAGTACAAATAAATGCTTACTATACATAAGCAATTTGTGTAACTGCTCACGTGTAAACTAACGTACGCATTTGAATACTATTTGGAATATTCTATTGCAAAAGAGCAATAGATGTGAATCATGATTCATGACTGGTACAACGTACAGTACAACAATATGTACATTGTATGAAGAATATGAAAAAGGAAAAAAAATAAGAACGCATGAAAATTGCTGTTCTTTTGCCATTATTATGTACCATCATAATCACGCTACGCACGTTAAATAGTGTCGAGACATTCAGACGAAAAAAAAACACGACTATTATTATTAAAGGCTGTTGTACAGCCAACAAAAAAGACGACGCTTTTGATGATGATTATTTTTGCGACGCAAACAATAATGCATTTTCTTTTTCCTCTGCTTCGAAAAAATGCTAAAAGGGTAGGTTTGGTTTTGAGCTGGTGAATTATTCTTGGCTGGCAATAATAATTTTACTGAAAAAAAATCAAGATTTCAAGTATGTGTACCTAACAAGCGATGCGTATACACTGTACCGAGATTTTTGAACATCGAATACAATTATTTTCGAAAAGTCAAAGTGCTGAAGATTTGAATTGCTTGGAGCAGAAATTGCTGTGATATATTCTTTCTTTTTACTTCTTTTCTACCTACAAACATTGTTCACTTTGAAGGTTACACTGCATGTGTGAAAATATAATTTATTGTTTGTTGGGTAGTTGTTTCTTGTTCAGCATTGAAAATCACGTATAATTAAAGGGAAAAAATGATGGCTCTTGTGATGATGCTATTGCATTTGACCACTGACCACCATTTCCACAAAATTAGTGTACCTATAATAGTCTGTACAATACCAAACCAACCTGAAATACCGTATAATTTTACACGAAAATCTCAAATGTTACAGTATACTTATAAACTTGCTGCAAGTATATGCATTATAAAATTATAATAAAAATAGGCATTCAGATTATTTATCGATGAGTTTTTACAACAGACTGCACAGAATTGGTACAACGACTCATCTGTATTCGCCGTTTATTTGCAAGATTATTCAAGGAAACCCGCAGCGCAGACTAGCCAACAATTGCCGCTGAATTCCACTTGCATCTTATCCTTTAGCACACACTAAATTTTAACCCCTGTAGACATACAAATTTTCAAAGCAGAAGGCAAAAAAATACCAGATCATAATTGGAGTCTTGCAAACATAAAGTAATGCATTATATTACGGCCTAACTAAACGCACATGAAAATCATCCACATCGTCAACAGCAATGCGGATGTACCACATTACTCAGACAGAGAGATAGAATACGCATGTTGTTATAATTTGTGGTGATAGTTGGCGAGATATTTGTCTCTTGACTGCATACCTGCATGGTAGATAGATAGGCACGCTATTTTGTGAAGAAGAAAAAATTAGTTCAAAGGCATATATCATGTCATGTCATGGCACTCACAATTACAATCAGCAGACAAGAAAAGACTGTACACTGTATAAAATATAAAGTGGTTGTTGGCTGTCTGTACGCATGCGTAATAATTTGTTGTACTCTATCAGCATTGCAATTGTAGTTTATTTCAACTTTTTCTTACTCTCCTTTAGCGACTGCATTTAAATGCCATTTTTATCCCCGAATGTGGTGTATCCTCACCATTATCGTGATCGTTCTCTCATGATCATCATCACCACCAGACAGAAGTGGAGTGGAGGTCATTATAATGTTGTTTAAAATTATTCCTACTATTACATCACTACTATGACTACTAATGCAAGACAGTTTGTATAAGAATGTGAACACGATTTTCGAAGGCGGTTTGGTTAATGTAATACAGGCAGCAACTAAAAGCACAATAAAATTATAAAGCTATTCAATTTTATTCGTTTCGGTCAATCAACCAAAAATCATTTCTTTGGTGACGATGTGATCACCAGCCCAGGTCAACATCTAGTGGAATTCTCTACACATTCACTACTAATAGAAATATGCTTCTAATGTAAATGCCAAATGCTACTTACATATATTCTTTTTACATTTCACTCCAGTAAGTACTTTTATCTGCCTTTTCTGCTTTTATAAAATGTAATTTTCTGTTAAGTGGAAATATTTTTTATTTGCATCGGTCAGGATGAAACAAATCTGTGTTCAACGAGAATACGAATGACCCATGTCATCCTCATTCATCTTCTTTTAAATTCCTCGCCACTTTCCTTATTTAATTTTATTTATCTGTGAGATTCTTCATTTAAATTCTGTGGCTGTTGGATATTGCTGCAAATTTTATGCTCTTACGATTTGGCAGGCATACTGACAGACAGAGACGAGGAAAAATTATTGCAGATGGATGGGCGTAATTTCTTCACGGTTCGAAAAGTAAAAGAGTACATCGCAGCGGCAGACACTAAAATTATGGCCAATCTATGACTTCATATTATTATAACTTATTACTTGAGTTCGTGTTCTATGGCTATTTTCATATTCTACTAAATACAAGACTCTAAGGCATAAATGGTTGTGATGATGATGATGATGAATATCACGATGATAATGATACTGCTTTATAATCATAATGATCACTTGTGCCTGTACCACCATCACTGCCACCATGTTATCATAATCACCATTGCAAGCAAAAAATATCAAAGACACTCCGTCATCTTAAGCACATTTTTGTATGGGCGGCGGAGGCATGACTGGCTAATGTGGTTTGGCATTTTTCCTTCTTGCCAGCTTTGGCATGGAATTATGAGAGTTATGAATGGAAAATGGTGAAAACTGGGAACTCTGGCTCTATGACTGGGATTCCATTAAACCAGGACGAGCTCATTTTCCCTGTATGTACCTAAGATGATGATGATATGTGAATGAACTAAAAAGCCAGCTACATGGCTCTCATCTCTTGAGCTATCTGAAAACGAAAACATAAAATGCTGTTGAACGTGCTTCAAATGCATTGTAAATTACAAGTATGCATAAAGAATAAAATCAGGATTTTCACAAGTTTTATTTTGATCTTTCTTTCGGCACCACAAATCGAGAAAAAAATTCTTTAATGTCTGCAGTATCAATAAAACTAACTAAAAACGAATCGTTATACTACCCACTATCCAATAAAAAAGCCTTTTGTATACCATAAAGTAAAAAGAGAAAAAAACCCTTTCAAAAGATTTTCTCCTGTTTTCTAAATCCCCTAAACGTCGATATTTCCCTCTTCTACGAATGTAATTCTTTTTTGGCATTTGTTTTCCATTCAGTTGGATTTCAATGGTGCACAGCGAACCTTAACCTAAAAACAATTAGTTTTTCGGGTCCATGTAGAATATTTTTTGCAATTCACTGTGCTGACAGTGCAGATTTAAATTACTTTTTACATAATTGAAGTAATCAAGTAGCTGTGATATTATGTCTGTTATTTTTATATGATGTATACATACATACATTCCTGTAGAATCTGCTACCAGTTAACTTACAGTAAAAATTAGACATCTCTTTGAAAAGTAGTTTAAAGTAGAGTGAACTAAAAGTTAGGAAATGACATTATCACTTTGTGATATCACAACATTCGCAACATGAAAATGCCAACAGTGTTAAGAGTGCAGTGTAAAGAAGAAGGAAAAGTTTGTATTTTGTAAAAAACGATTTCTGCTGAGACTAGCTTAAAAATAGTCCAAGAAACAGAACAAGGCTGACATGTGAAGGAAGCAAGCAGACGCGCAGACTGTTGAGCTGACTACGTAGAATTTTTTAATCATTCTTCTCACTCCTTCTATCACCAACACCACCACAAAGTAATAAAAATAGCATGCACTGCAGTGTAATAATATGCAAACCATGCAAAAATATAGATATGTTGTTTGTATTAGTATCATAAAGAGAAGGTTGATAAAAAAGGGCAAGAAAAAATCTGCATTTTTCATTTTCACAACAACAAGGCAAAAAAAGCAGAAAGAGATCAACCATCATCATCATCAATATCTCTTCTCTTTTTTTTCATTTCTCGCATTCGCATCAGAGTCAGCAAAATTGTTTGGTTCAAAAGTCAGACCACTGCTGTTGCACTGAACAGGACTCGGCTAAAGACTCACGTCAAGAAGACGGAGGCAAAAGCAATATTCGTCGACGACGACATGGATAGGAGATAAAAAGAAACACATTTTTATGTTTTTTTTCTCTTGTCTCTCTGTTTTAAATTGTAAAAAAGTAAGAACAGTGATATTTATATGTATGTTATCTCTGTTACATATAATTTAGGTACACACGTTATATTAATATTTTGTTGTTGTACTTTTGTATGCGCCAAGTTAAACCGACATATATCACTTACTATTTAAATATTCAATAACACTTCCCTCTGTCTTCTCTTTATATGCCTTAGTTTGAAAAGTCAAGAAAAAAGATAAAAAAATAGAAATCTTATTTACAGCATTCATCCAAAAAGAAATCAATGCAAAAGTCCTCTTGTTGAACTTAATGATTTGACTCATCAACATGAATAATTTTGAGCATTGTACAAACATTCATATATGTACATATTATATAGGCAAAGGTGTATGTACAGTTGTATATTTGTCTTTCAATCAGTGGATAAAGGGATAACCTCTTCATTTTCAAATGTATGTTACCCTTCCCTCGAAAAAATGTATTTATTTTTTGATCATGAGACAGTGACTGACTGAAAGAAGATACTTTGATCTTGTAGAAGCCTACCTACATAATGTACGTACATCATCGGACGATAAACTGCATCTTCCACTACATTTATTTGTTGATCTTCTCTTTTTCGAAAAGAGGTTAGATCGTGCAAAGAGAAACATCGTATCGTATCATCGCCTTCGTTCGTATAAATGGATTACAATTTATTCAGTGTGCGCGCAGCGTTATTTTCGTTTGCTATAGTTAACCAACTTATCAGAATATTTCAGAGAAGGGCTTCACACAATAAGATATGGAAAACTAGTAGCGTTGTAATGGTTAGTTGTACATCTGCATCTGTCTTTTTTTGACATGTCGCCAGTTTTTTTTATGCCGACGCTGGCGCTGGCGACTTTAAGCAAAATGACTTGCATTTGGCTTGGCTGTATGCACAAAATTTTTATCATAGAACGCCACTACTGCAGTATATCTAGATATGTGGTGGCACAAAAAAAGTGATTGTGATTGCGATAATGTCTCCAATCTGTCAGTTCAATGAGGTTGCATAAAAGTCAGGCAAGCGACCAGTGTCATGCTGTCAATTTACACAGTGGATTTCAGAGAAGATGAAGCATATGTGTAGATTTATGCATAAACCATTAGATTTAAAATATCTTTACCTACATAATGTATATATGATGAGGATACAGGGGAAATCAAAATTATCAGTTTAAAATTGTATATCTTAAGTATTTCGGGAAAATTCCATAATAAGGTATATACATATAAATTAGCGTTATACTCATCATTTATTTGTACCCACACACAAAAGACAACTAAGATAAAATTTATAATATCTTCACATAAGTGTAATAATTTATCATTAAAAGTACAGTATACATTAACCCTGTCACAAAATGATTGCTGAAAACTTGAAAACGTCAAAGACGCGAAATACTTTTACGAATTCAGTGCAATGTATAAGGAGAGAGACAGTAACTTGTGCGGTTTACTTAGCCCAAGTAATATTCACATAGTCCTTAAATTTTTTTATGATCATTCCCTTGTTCACTATCAAGCATTATCATGATTATTGCAGCGAAAAAAAACCTCATCATTTTACATTTATCGATTCATCTACACAAGATTATTTGCCTGGTCTGAATTAGCATAGCGAGAGTATATACGGACTCATTGGCTCCACCAATCTATCCTTCCGACATCCATTATAAAAATATACGCGCCAACAAGTCGCCATGTCGGTCAATATATTGTAAGCGCCGTATTAAATAATTGTTTTTATATTATACTCCAAGCCACTTCTACTAACAACCAAATTTTGTTGGTACTTAAATATTACTGTCATCTACTAAAATTAATGCTAAAATTGGTCAATTCCAGTGAAAATTATGGTATTATTGTCGTTTACTGGTAAATGGCTGTTTTTTAGAATTCATAAAAAATGCGCACAATGTAGCACTGCAAAATGCATTGGCATTTTGTTCGACACTAATGTATCTTTATTCCTTTATTTCTTCTTACAAGCTTTACACAGAGACAGTAGTACTGAACTAACTGGGTAACTCCTGTAACTTCAGCTAGCTGCTGCTGGATACCATAAAATAAGAAGAAAAAAAAACTATTTATTTATGCACTCAACATTCGGAGTTTGCGGAGATTACGTTCCATTGTACAAGGATTATATTATACGTAATATTTGATATGATACGATCAACTTTGTTTTTGTTCTGCCACTTGCATAACTTTCTTTCAGCTACACTTCTCATGATGATTTTGGATAGGTAGTTACCGGTATACGCAATCTTGTTTTATGTGGCTGTAAGACAAAAGCAGTTGTAAAACTAGAGAATGTTTAAAACAGCAACTAGAAGGAGGGTAACCTGATATTCAACATTATTATTCTGAAAACAAGTGAGAAGCAACAGAAGGTCTGAAAAAAGAGTATACATACCAAAAAGAACAAGCGATTTGAAAGGTGATATTTGTGAAGTAGAATAGTAAGCAAATTTTATTACTGCTTGCACGGACGGATGGATGGCAATAGTCACAATGGAAGTATGCAACATATATACCAATAATATGACGTAGTTGAGTACAAATTTTGAATAAGTTTAAAACACGATTTTCAAACATAGTTTCATGACTTTGTTGTTTGATATCTTGACGTTTTCTTGTCTTTGTACCACTTGGTAAAAATGTACATTTAAGGCAATCATACATCGTATGATGTGATGATGACGTACCTAAAGCAAATGAATCTGTGTCTATTTTCAATTTCTTGATGATGAGTGGTCTTTCGCTGTCATCAACTTTTCCCATGAAATATTAAATCGACCGAAAGACTGCAAATGTTTTTTTTAAATCTGAACTTCCCGAATGAATGAGCCATGTAGCTGTAGCCATACTTTCTTAATTTTCTGTTACCATAAAGGATTCTAGTGCTGTCTGCTCATGCAAAAGTACTTTAATATAGGTTTAAAACCATTAGTATTTTCAAGAAATAATAATGAACTTAAACACAAGTTCAAACAATTATTTTTTTTTATAAAATGCTATGCTATTCTTTGTTGATCAAATAGCGGCAGCTGCTACTGTCATGTCATGTCAAAATCCACTCGTCTGTTGTCTGTACACAACCCTATAATTTTACTGATTTAATTACCAACCACAAACTAGCGTTGGTGGTAGTGGTAGGTCAATGAGTTCGCATTGCAAGGGTCAAACACGCTTGTTTTTTTAAACTTATAATTAGTACATTCATTCTATGACTAATGAGTCAGGGTAACTGTGCAATGCCACACAAATAGACATAAATATAGATAAACTTTTCCAATAATGTTCCAATTCCAGAGCAAGGTTACTCTAAAGTACCTCTTTGATTAGTAGCATTCCAAAATGCTCATCCAAGCAGACTTTTACAAATTTTTCTCTTGTGATAATTTAATGCTTTCTGCATGTACACCATAAATATAATATATAAGATTTATCTTTTAAAAATAAGTACGTAGATTTTTAGAATTTTTAAACTATTCGGCGAAAATCCAACATCTTTTTGAATTTCATTAGTCGTAAAAAACAAAGTTTACATATACCTGCAAATATCCTTTTGCAGGTTGGTCTACATTGAATGCATAGAGCATTTTATGCATCAATAATATTAATTCGTAATTCAATATCCTTCACAGCAGCAGTTGCGGTTGTGACGTTAATTAGATGTTTTAAATTGAAACTTGAATAATCTTTGTCAAATCCGTATTAACCGGAATCACCTTCAACCTTGTAAAACTAGCTGGAATACTGTAGTATTTAACTTCGTCAAAAATGGATAAAAAAGGAAAACATGATTTCCTCATAATGTGTAAACTCATTATTTCAATATCGATCTTATCAATCACGTACTCCCATAAACCATACAACTACAACTACGAACAGAGAAGAGGAGGATACTTTGATAATTTTCGACTATAGTTTTTAGTTAAAAATACATATACAATACTACAATACAAAGAATTAATTGGTATTTATAACAACCTAACATAACATATATTTTTAAATCATGTATTATGCATATCCACGTTGTATTTTCCTATTTTACCAGTTTTGATTTAATTACAAACCGCAACAACTACCACACATGCACACATCACCTGTCGAATTGTAAATCAAAGTCATTAAACAACTTTACTGCATTAAGCTATCACTTACACATACCACATACAGCGCAATACATGTGTAGATATTTTATTTATGCAATATGCAATTCCTTTGCTTATTATTACCAGCTTCTAGTTATATATCGATTAAATTACAAGTATAACAAGTTCATTTTCATCCAACCAACATTTTTGAAACAGTTTAACAAGGTTTTTAATGTTTTAAAATCATCAAATTTTGTGATACGCAAAGAGAATACAAATTAAAAGTTTACCCACATATGTACATTCAAGCAACATGATTGATCCAAAGAACTTTGGCTTCGTTTAATTGTATCTGTCGCTGGGCTAGCTGTTATGTACTTTCTTATCTAGGATAATCTATTTATATACACGACCCAGTCAAGTCAATAAATTTTCTCTTAATGAAAAAAAAAATGCATCTGATAGCTTGGTAATAAACTCCAAAACAACAACATTACCTCCTGCTGGCCCGACGACCTCACTTTTGCTACTGATTCGATGTCAATCTATTTGTTTCAGTATGAAATGCTCGACCACGGGCAAAATTTTAATCCAGAGGAGTTTCGTGGTTTTGATATACAGATTCGGGACATGCAAGTATAGGTACAAGAAAATATGTGGTGCATTGGACCGGTACTGGGAATCCCAAACATCTTAATATTAAGATTTTTAAACCTCAACAGACTCATCAGCTAAGTTATGCATATAAAGCAGTCTACTCCATTTTCATAAGGAAACGTAACTTTTGTAGATGTCTGATGAAAATTTCGACGAGACGATAAATTGCATTGTTGTTGCATTTTTTTATAAATTTGCTTGCATGATTTCCAACTGATAAAACAACATCTTCACGGATATAAAATTTGAAGATAACAAGCGAACATAAAAATTACTGCAATCAGCATTTTAAAATATTTTTATGCTTAAACTGCTGAACTTATTAGAATTGTTATGTAAATTGTTGCTGCCTAAATGCCTCATCTTTCATCGCAGAGAGCTCTGTATCTGGCACGATTTGTTGTGATAAAAAAATTACTCAAACGTAAGGTTATGCTCTCTGTCCTTTTAAAACAAGAAAATGATTCTGATCTTTGATACTTTTCCTATCATGTAAAAGCAAAATAATCAGATGAGCACTTGGCACTGCTAAAATCACAGCGGAATAATCAGTTCTACTATCTACAATTTTTCTTTCTTCGTTTCATTTCGAAAGAAATTAAGATAAGTGCATTTTATGTATGTGTACATACGATTCATCCATAACAAGACCACGACCACACGACATTGTCGAGTAAGTTGCGCCAATGCATACGATAAAAATAATAAGGTTAGACAGTAAGGAAGGTTATTAAATTAAATTGTTTCTTTTTATTTTACTCTCAACTACTATATGCTGGTCAATAACAACAAGAGACACATGAACTTTACAAGGCAAACTGTTCTATGATTACAAGATGGCAATGTTCTCTTCTAGAAGACATACTATAAAACATTGTGCTGTCTGGTTGACAGTTATCATCATCATTTTTTTTACTATGGCAGAAAATAATCCATGCAATGCATTCGAGTAGAAAAGGCAATCTTCTTCCTCCTTGATTTTATTCCAATTAAAACAAATGTAATATTAACATACAACACACCAGTATTATTCAAGCTATGTAAAAGAGAAAGAGTGCTTGTTCTTTGGTACTGCTCATTCAGCAGAGGTCATAGTTCATTGTCAGTTGACATCCCGACATTTTGTAAGGAGAAACGATTACTACCGCATTTTAATAATTTCAATTTACGGACAACAAAATTCTAAAATACGTTAGTAGTCACTTACGATTATATGATTTAAATCACAGCTATTGGAACACAAATTAATGTGTCGAACGTAGTTCTGAGAATGGAACAAAGAAATTGACAAAATACGATTGTTTAAAGGCGACTAATTTATTTGTTGACTTACAATTAGTATATTATACGTGGTTTTATGTATGTAAGTAAAGTATAAATTAATATCTACTCGCATGTCATTCTTTGGACAAAACAAAACTGTTAAGAGGGACAAATTGGTTTTATAATATCAGAAGCAAAAAAATAAGTAATGTAGTAACTTTCAAAGCCATTTCAGATCATTAAAGACATACTTTGCAAATTTAATTATACATAGAAAAAATTACCTATACAAACAAACTAAAGATACAACTATATGAGGGTACACTCAATGTACACGTGAACTAACTTGAACATATTAAAAGAGTAACTGTAAGAACCCTCAACAATGATTTTGTTCATCCCTAACAAGAAGTTCGTGAATTGAATAGAAAACGATTAAAAATAATTATTTAATGTTTAATTCTTCATTACTAGTTAGTTATCTCAAATGTTTTATCTAAATGTTTTATGCTCTTTTTGTACTTTGTACGAAAAATTAAAGCAAAGTGCAAATTAACACATGAATAAAAATCCAGAGTTAAGATTTTGTTGCAGTACTTTATTTTATATCATATATTTCTCATGGTAGTAATTTATATTAATCATAATTATGGGATCGCGTGAAATTTGCAGTTGCAACTAAAACTAGTTGTACTTTTGTACCCAGAAATTGCAACAATGTTTGCTCTAATGATTTGATGCGTATGATCATTATAATCTTTAGCAATTCACATGAGTGCATATTGCACTCAAAAACGTTTTATTGCATATTTAGCAGCATTATGACCACAAAATGAAGTTGGTAAACTGCTGCTACTATAACTGTGCAATTTGTACAATCGCAATAGTATTCGCTTTTCTTTGAAATTTAGTGCATTTGAACGAATGTAATGTTCCTCCCACACACACACCTACTATCAAGGTAATTTGGGAGATGTACTGTTCTCCTTAAATTTAACCAATTTCAATTCAACCAATAGTAACATTTTTGGTGATACTTAATTGCGGTTTACTTCCACATTTAGTAACATTGTTTCTCTTCTTATCTCAATTTTCATCAGCTTTGTAGATGAATTGATATTTAAAAGATACAATTATGTTTCTGATTCTAAACTACAGACAGAGCAAAGATTTTTATCACTACAAATAAAGTATATTTCTGGCAGCAGTGAATCAGACAGCATGCAATGCGATAGTATTAATACCTAATTTTTTGTTTTGCCTTGCCAGGCCACAGATATGTAGAGTATAATTTGTACAAACTTTCGTACCCAAGTACCTCTTTTTCAGTACGCACGAATGAGTAGAAGTATAATATTGTATTTATTCCTTATTTTGATAAAGTAACGTATCTCAAAAATGAATGCAAACCATGTCGTCGCCTACCTTGACAGGGAATGATGATTTTCATTCCAACAAACACCGTATACACAATTTTTTTTTTGTTTTTAGTGTTGCGTGTAGGAAGTTGACTGCAACGACAGAATATCGCGAGTTAAAGTTGCAAAATGCAATATATTTCATATGATCGAAACTGCAGTTTATTACAAAGAGTTGCAGTTTTTATAACGATGACCAGTGAATGATGAAAATGTCCAATATTAATTCAAACATAAATTATGCACGCATTTCTTTGAAATGGAGCGGTAAACAATTTTTGTCACACGTCAAACAAGAAAAGTTCTACGGCATCGTATGAAAATACCCATGTGATAAGATAATAGTTACACTTAATAGTAACTTTACTGTAAATTATCTGTTTTCCAAAGCGTAAAACGGTTGCAGCCGAGATAAATTACCTGAAAATCTGATATGCAAATTATGTTGTGCTTCTTAATTGCATTGGAATGCAGATATGTACTCCCGCAACGAGAGAACTCGTAAAGTTTATTTTATTCATTCGCATTCAACTTGCATTTTGCATTATCATTTGGGAATATCAAAAAGTTGGAATAATTTATAATTTTATAAATTTTTGTTGTTTTCGTGCCACAACACTGTAGTGGAATAG
>JAQIWN010001613.1:0-19568 GCA_034699025.1 Entomobrya cf. arborea Gr-Col-00668
ACAGACAGACGGACAGACAGACAAACATGATAAAGTCAATACTTGCTGACGCTTCGCTTTCAGCTACGTAATAAAACCCCCAAAAAAAGTTGCTAACAGCCCACCATCAATTTAGGACATACACAATATAAAGAATGCAGAGTACGCAGTTCATCCTCTGATTATGTAATATCCATAAAGCTATTCTTTGTTAATAACCATTCATATTCATTCTACGTATATCCCCACAGATATATTTGTCCCATATACATATTTCTTGAGTATATATTTAGGTATGTTCAATGTTGAATAGATAGCTAATTTACCAAACCCGCCTTGTCCATTGAGACTTACACAACTTACATTGTTACTTTACATGTTTCATCTCTCAGTTTAATAACCCGCAAGCAACCGATGTAAAATAGGCAGCATGTACAATTCTAGACTAAAAAAATATAGCGCTGTACAAAACCACATGCATGGTTTGGTTTGGTGTGTAACACATTAAATTTTTTTTTACATCGCATCAAGTCAGTTTGATTAACCCTGAGGCACTAATCCACCTGGAATCTCAAACTCAAACCAAGACTTCACCAGAAGTTGTTGATATACATATATTACATTACAATTACAGCCATATACATACATAATATACCTACTCAACTACAGAGAATAATTATAAGAATTACAGAGAGAAAAATTACGCATATTATTTACTGCATAGTATTTTATGTAAAACAGTGACTCGCGCGACTACTCTACAACAAATGACGCATAATGTGGCCAATTTGTCAATCAAGCATAAGCATATCATAATCTTATTTAAGGGACTTAGCAGACAATGAAAAAACGAAACAATTAATTTTATTGTTGTAAAGCATCCTTTTCATCCACTGCGCGGACTACACACTACACACTTCGTCTATTCCATGATCATCCACTTCACAACTAACACAAACTACTGCTGCTTGTGAGGAGAATTATATTGAGGAAAGGATATAGCAATGCTTATGTTCAAGTTCCCCTAAAAATATCATCTCACAATAACAACACACCATGAAAAAAATCCTTCAGCCAGCAGCAGCGTATAGCTGTTTTGTTTGTTCCAAAAAGGAAAAGGCGGTTTTGAGGCAGCAGTGCAGTGCAAGTGGAGATGATGAAGATGGTGATCAGATCAGAGACCAGCAAGCGAGAGAACCGACCGAATACTTTATACATTTTTTTAGCAGATAAGAAGAGTGTGGGACTAAAAAACACATCTAGTTTACTAGAACCAAAACATACACTTCGTTTCGTAGTAAAAAAGAACGCTAAAAGAAAAAAAAACCAGACCAAGCTATTTTTCTGGGTGTGTGTGTGGAGACGGAGTTTAGTTGGTGGACGATCTTCTTGTATTGTTTTTTTTGGTAGGGTATCTTCTCTGTTGCTGTTATGTTTTGAGTTTTGAGGCTGGTTGTGTGTGTGAGTGCGTCGTGCGGTGGATTGGATTGCATTTGCTTTGCCTCCTCTCCTACATTTTTGTTCCCTCGTAATTCATTATCTTTTTAGTGATCATCATCGTCTTATTTCTCTGTTTCACATTTTTTTCTTTCTTTCTTTTCCATTTCCTTTTTCTTCCCATTTTTCTCCAGTTGCCTGTAATATATACAGTGATAAAATAATACTTAATTATATTAATTCACAAAGTCGCGAAGTGTTGATGGGAAATATGTAATTGGTTTGATAATGGTTCTAATGCGGTGATATATTTGCATAATAATATTTGCATACAAGTTGTGTCATTGTCAGTTAAAACAAAACAATTTTGGATTCTTTGAATAAACAATACCTATTCGTTTAGTAGAGAATAAAAGCTATTTGGTACTAATTAGTTTTTTTACAAGTGCTGCTTGCATTTTGGAAATGAATAATTGAGTACGATTACATAATAGTTTGTGAGAGGACCTTTAAGTGACTTAACGAAGGAAACGTAATTAGTCGAGGGTCGGACGGTCGTGGGCATTCTAAACTGTTCGCTAGTTTAATGATGGACCGATTTAAAACGTTGGAGAAAATTGGAGAAGGAACTTATGGAATTGTGTACAAGGCACAAGATTCTACAGACGGTGGGAAGGTTGTTGCCCTCAAAAAAATTAGATTGGAATCGTAAGTACAATTAGTCATTAAACTTAAGTCTGTGACTGAGGAGGGTGCTAATTATTCTTAATTCATTTTGTGGATAGATTTAAGTGCACCCAAATTAAATGGAGTTTTTGATGTTTGAATTACATAATGTACTTAATTCAGTGTTTAAAGATCTTGCTTCAAGATGTTGTTGTCAAATGTTAAAAGCAATTAATTGTAATAGTCCGTAGTTGTTTCACTCACAAACATGCAATAAAGATTCAGTTCAATAGGTAGAGTTAAGATTAGTAAGTCCTGCGGAAATATGATACGATTAGTTTTAAGTTGTGATTTTGTGATTATGCATGACTTGCTCTGACGACAGCAGCTTTAGCTTTAGTTGTAAGTTAGGCCTTTGTCACGTGCAGTACAGGTATTGAACTTGTAAACGTTCTTTCGAAGATCTAGGTAACTGAAGCGGAAAGATGCTAGAAGTCTCACTAATCAAAGGAAAAACTTCATTGACGGGACAGGGAACGACTTTCATTTAAACGATTGGAGCAGGTAAGGTACTTGGGTTGAGATTTACAGTGATTTTAAATCTGTATCACAGCCCCGGTTACCTGACTTGCTCACGGTCGAAGTCATCAACAAGAGATTATGATTTCTTTCATGGATGATGGATATCAAGCGGTAAGTTGACTGCTGACTAAGCTGCTCCAGTTCCCGCACATGAAGAATTGGTAAACAAACTGGTCCACAACATTGATGCAATGGAATCCCTCATTCCTCCGAATGGATAAATAAGATTCATTTAGTTTTCATTACTCTCATAGCTCTGCATGTCAGTTTATAGAAATGGCATTAGTGTAGTACTAACTAACTTACGCGTCAAATCAGTTGTCTGTTTACCATTTAAGTTGAGTTTTCTATTGAGGATTATTACACTGCACTGATTGAATTTACATTAGCTTAACATGCGTAGAACATTTTTGCATCATTAAACTAAATGTGTTGCGCGTTTACGTATAATACTGAGTCGCTTTTAAAATTTTGGAAACATTTTTGTTTTAATTTAAAGGGAGTCAGAAGGCATTCCAAGTACTGCATTACGAGAGATAGCACTGTTACGAGAACTGGATCACGAGAATGTTGTTTGTCTCTTGGATGTCATTCATGCTGACAAGAAGTTGTTCCTGGTGTTTGAATACATGGAAATGGATTTAAAGAAGTAAGTCATGTCAAGTAAGTACTTTGCAGGTGACTTAACAAAAGCCCTCGTAAACTACTTCAAAATTTGACATTTGTTTGAACAAAATATGTTTGTTTAATTTTATCAGATACATTGATGGGCAGCCCAATGGAATTCCACTTGGTCAGGCAAAGTCCTACTTGCTACAGATGCTTAAGGCGTTAGTTTACTGTCACACCAATCGGATTTTGCACCGTGATCTCAAACCACAAAATCTCTTATTAGATTCTAAGGGAAATTTGAAACTGGCTGATTTTGGATTGGCACGTGGATTTGCTATTCCGATGAGGGCATATACACATGAGGTATGTT
The DNA here is from genome assembly GCA_034699025.1 of Entomobrya cf. arborea Gr-Col-00668. Lineage (NCBI taxonomy): Eukaryota > Metazoa > Arthropoda > Collembola > Entomobryomorpha > Entomobryidae > Entomobrya > Entomobrya cf. arborea Gr-Col-00668. Next base: position 3,647 of record JAQIWN010001613.1, read on the forward strand.
CTTGGTGTACTTTCATCATTAATTCATGACATTGTTGACAGTGGGATATAACTAGAATCAATCGGGCATAGTCTTGAATATATTTATTGTTTTCTATTTATGTAGGTCATTACTTTATGGTATCGAGCCCCGGAAATTTTACTTGGTACCAAATATTACTCAACTACCGTTGACATTTGGAGTGTAGGCTGTATTTTCGCTGAGATGGTAAAAGAAACTACAATATTTGATTAGTTAATCATTCCAAGTTTTTCGGTTATACTATGATCAATAACTTTATGATTTGACCATAGCTCATTAAAAAGGCTCTCTTCCCCGGAGACTCGGAAATAGACCAGCTCTTTAGAATTTTCCGAACGCTTGGAACGCCAGATGAAAAGTGCTGGCCAGGAATAAGGCAACTTCCCGACTACAAACCTTGTTTTCCAAGATGGGAGAGGCAACCTTTGTTACATTTTGTCCCTCCGCTTAATAATTCAGTGGAAGGCCTCCAGCTGTTAACGGTAAATTCTTATCCACTTATATCATTCGACATAAATGATCCGTTTTTGGTGTTTGGGGATGAACATTAATTTTTAACATTTTTATATGCATGTAGGAGATGCTTGCCTATGATCCAGGACAGCGAATTTCAGCTAAAATTGCTGTAGAACATAAATTCTTCACTGATTCGTCAAGTCGGTCGCAGTTGGAACCTAAAGTACCTTTCCATAATCATCTAAGATGACGTGGTGTACCATGCCGTTAATTATCAGCGAGGGAGTCCACATCAGTTGTGATGTGCAGAATTAATACAGCGACGTGAATTGTACCAGTTAAACCAGTAATGTACCGTAATTTTAAAATCGAATCGATCGCATATTTCCAATCTTGTGATACTAGTGAAATATTTAAAACTTTTCAAATGAATCTTTTAAAATTACTTTTATACAAAAGCAGGATCTTCATTTGTATCATTGTATCTAAAAAAATTCTTGATATTCATTGTAAACTTTTCATATATGTATGTTCAGTCTTTCTTTGGGAGGAACAGGAACAATGCCTTTACCTTTACAGAAATTCTATTGTTTAATTAATGTACTTAACAATCATTGTAACAATAAACGATACTCAGGAAGTTGTAAATCAGACTGATATCCATATTGTGTACTTTTGAATTTTGATTTGAATTGCACGATGTTTAATTTAAGCTTCATAAAATTTTGAAAGTTATACGAAAAGAAAGAGGTCAGTTTCATTAGTCAAGAGGCTATAAAATATCTGTATTCTGTCAAGTTCCAATTATTGATTTCTTTTTAATCTATGATATAAGCGCAGTTTCGATATGATAGCCAAGTAAGACCGTAGTGATACAACGTGCTGCCCACGTGACTGCGTGTCGAGCATGCTTTTTTCGTATAGCCATTTGTTGACGATATTTCTCCTGGACCTCGACGCTTGGCAAATAGTTCAGGCTGGTCAAAGTATTGTTGAAAGTCACATCAATACAAACAATTTCTACGTAAATTGCAAGAATTAACCTGGAAGAAGCATTTAATATCAAAATCAAAAATCCACTAGTATTAGGGAATAAATAAATAATATGAAAGTGAATCACTTCATCTTACTTCCGTAGCTGTTTTATAAACTCGTCAGAAGAAACTGTATAGGATGAGTCAGCTTGTTCCCCCAGCTTGACTGCTGTTTCCTTTATCTGTATAAAAAGTGGGTAAAACCGGCTCATGATTCCTGCCTTTAGAATTAACAAATCATAATTTTGCATCAGCATTCACTCATATTCTTGGCTTAGTATTTGTATTGTAATAAATTCGACATGAAGTATTTTGTGACAATTACCAGTAAATGGGTCTCAATGTCTATCATTGCATCTGGGTTAACCACTTGTTTCTGACGTAGACGTTCTTCCATGAAACTTACTACCGACAAGATATACCCATGATACTGCAAGAGTTATATCATATATTAATTATGTTTTTTATATACTGGGTTAGCAACTTGGGGGCTCTATGCTGTCCCAATGTGTAATATGCGGAATTGCGCAAACTATCTTTTAACCTACTTTATTGATATGATGAACTTCATCGTGAGCGTGTAAGTGAAGTGCCCCCACAATTGGTTGCAAATATTTTGTCAGGTTATAATGTTTGATTTCTGTGTAATTGGATTCAGGAACTTTTACCTGCAATAATCAATCAAAGGATGCAGAAAACTAAAATTAAAAAACTTTCTATAACTGATTTAACAATAGTTTTCATAGTTAGTTTGTCACCTGGATTGCTTCAATTATTCTGTTGAAGAATTCCTCAGCTTGCGTTCTTTTACTACTTGACATATTTGCAAGCAACGATTTACATTTTTTCTCGTATTCTAATTTTATCTACAAATGGTATCACAGTTTTTAATTAAGGAGCTGCAATTGTTTTGCTGTATGAAAGAAGAGTTTAAAAAAGCATTCTTGATGTACCTGTGCCAGGGAAAGGACTGATGCCACTCCACCTAAAATGTAATGAAGGAATTGCTTTAATTATTTTACTGCATTAATTGGGCATATACTTGACCTTATTTCAATGAATTTTTACCTTCCGATTTCAAGAAATAGTCAACGAAATTAAGCTGAACTGTTGGAAAATGTGCAAAATTCAGTTGATCTGGTGGAAGTGATGATCGTCTTGCTCTCCTTGCTTCGGGAGGTTCTCTTTTTTCTTCTCTACTCCTACGTTTGTGCTTATGCCTCGGCTTAGGAGGTTCTTCAACTTCACTTGCTGCTTCCATTGGTGGTCCACCTTCAGATACCGGCATTGGAGTAGGAACGCCTTGTTCACCGGAAATACACACACCTTGTTGTTGTTGCTGAACGGGAACACACACACCTTGCTGTTGTTGCTGAACGGGAACACACACACCTTGCTGTTCCATCGGGGCCTGAAAAGGGCCGCATACGCCTTGCTGTTCCATCGCGACCGGAACAGGACCACATATCCCTTGCTGAGGTTGAGCATACATCGGTTGTTGTTGAGGTGCACAAATGTCTTGGGGCTGTGGAGCGCAAGTACTTTGGGTCATTGTTTGCTGCATCGAAAATTCTGGTTGGCCACATGTAGCTTGTACTTTTCATATGAAAAAACATAAATATTTTTTTTGTCGCAACATGGTAAGACAAATGGTGGTATGTGGTGTACTTACCAGGTTGCATGCAAGTTCCTTGTGGCGCTGATTGAACAGTGGTTCTTGATTGGGTAGATACGCATGTTTGTTGGGGGGCTGATGCCAATGTCGACCTTGATTGCTGTCTTTGCATGCAAGTTTGCTGTGGGGCTGATGCAAGCGTGGTTCTAGATTGTTGCGTTTGTGGAGTTTGTTGAGTCTGACATATTGCTGATTTAGCTTTCTTTTTACAGCATTTCTTTTTGGGGGTGCATGGACGTCCAGATTTTGTCTGACATTTCTGCGGGCCACATATTGGCTGTGTCGTTGTTCCTGCGGATGTCTGCTGTGGAGCACATATTGGCTGTGTCTGCTGTGGACAAACTGTTTGTTGCATTTGGGTTTGCGCTGTTTGGCACGACGCAGTTTGAAGCCTCGTGGTTGATGTCGCGATTTGCAAACCCTGACAAGGTGGTGCCATGGGTGTTTGAGGTGTTGCATCCGTTTGGCATTCTCCGTATGAAACTGTCTGACAAGCAGCAGTTTGGGATTTTGTGGCGGTTAAAGGTGCTCCAGTGCATACTGCGTTTCTAAAGGCAGCACATGGACAGTTGGACTGATCGGTTGGAACTGCTCTTGGTTGGTTAAAGCTTGACATGCCATACTGACCTTCATTAATTGAACGAAGAAATGGACAGTTCTGTGGTGTGTGTGGACATCCGCCACCAGTTTGCTGATTTGTATTAGTGCAAGTTGATTGCTGTAAATTACTGCTCATTTGACCAGTATTGCCACACGGTTGTCCAACACTGCTACCCATTTGACTACTATTGTCAACCATTTGGCCAGTAGTTCCACACCTTTGACCTGCATTGCTGCCCATCGGTCCATTGTTGTAGCCCATTTGGCCGCTGTTGCCAGCAAATTGAACGTTATTGGCACACTTTTGTCCTATCGTTTCACTCATCTGACTACTGTTATCCCTCATTTGACCTGCGTTCCCAGTAAAATGAACAGCATTACCACACCTTTGACCTATGTTGCCACCCATCTGACTTGGGATATCACCCATTTGACCAGCGTTACTAGTCATTTGTACATTGTTTCCGCACGTTTGACCTCCGATACCACCCATTTGACCAGTATTGGCATATGCTTGACCAGTGTTTCCTCCCACTTGACCCGCCGTTCCACACCTTTGGCCCATGTTCCCAGCCAATTGACTCCTATTATCACTCATCTGAGCATTAAAACCTCCCATTTGGCCCATATTTCCCCCAATTAGAGTAATATTGCCCCTCATTTGATTACACCCGGTTTGCCCCATATTGCCTCCCATTTGACTCATGTTGTTGCTACCCATTTGGTTCATGTTGGCACTCGTTTGATTCATATTTCCACCCATTTGATTCGTAGCCCCTCCCATTTGATTCGTAGCCCCTCCCATTTGATTCATTCCTCCTCCCCCTTGATTCATGCATCCCCCACTTTGATTCATTGCTTCTCCCATCTGGTTCATACCTCCTCCCATCTGGTTCATGCCTCCTCCCATTTGGTTCATGGCGCCTCCCATTTGACCCATATTACCACCCATTTGGCCCATGTTACCACCCATTTGACCCATGTTACCACCCATTTGGCCCATGTTACCTCCCATTTGATACATATCAGGTCCTCCTTGCTGTCCCACATTAGCTCTTGTTGAATTCATGGTGCCTCCCATCTGACCAGCGTTTCCACCTACATTTCCGCATTGCTGGCCTGCCTGTGGACCTTCGCCTTGCTGACCTACAAGAACGTCTTTGTTGCATGGCATTTCCGAACAGGAACCGCTTGATTTTAGGAGCAATGTGATTGGAATCGCCCCCATTCCACAATTAATGCTCTGAAAGTTACCATTTGGAATGCCAGTTGGATTAATACTTGAATTGCCATTTTGAATTCCAGGTGAAATGCTTCCTTGATTGTCATTCTGTACGCCACTTCGAACACTATCTGTATAGCTTCTTGCAGACTGTGGAGCTTGATTAATTGACTGGCCACAGTTTTCGCACTGGCCATCATCCCGATCTTGACAGTTAGCACATTGCCTATTTTTATTACGTTTGCCTTTACAAGAAATTTTGTTGTTATTACAACTTGGCAATGAGGTTGATGAGGGGGCCGACTTTGGTGTCGTCGGCCGCGACGATTGATCTCCAACTGACCGATGGGTACTAGTAGAAGACTTAGTTGCTGCAAATAATTTTACCATTTATAGCTTTCTCATGATGTTTAAATTTCATAGCATGAAAAAAACCTATTTTACCTCTAGGCCTTCCGAGGCTGGAGCTGCATTTTTCTTCTCCGTCTACCAGTATTACTATTATTGACCACAAACCAAAAACCTTTATATTCCTGATCTTATACACAAAGTCTCGATATTTAATTGACTACAAAGTAAATGCATAAAAATGTATTTTACCTATGGAAAGTTCAACGGCTTGTTGTTCAGAACTACAATTCTCTGTGCGCACATCCTCGACATCACTGCCTTCGTCCATTTTCGACAGGTGTGAGGGCAGTAATCACGATCTTTATAAATCGTGACTTAACGACTCGAACTGAAACATGAACGCTAAATTTTGATGTGGCTTTCGATGTATAAATATGTTTATTGCATCTAGTGTACCTATAAATCGTTTTTATGAATTTTCTTTTGGAACTCGGGATTTATAATACTCCATATTAAATCCATGGGGGAGGATGTTTAAAGTCACAATAGCAACTTTACTTTACTTTAATTTTTGGTGCCCTTGAATTTGTTTTTTTCTTCACTTTTTCCATGTAACGACGATTACAGTGAGAAAAGAAGTATGCAAAGCAAATGCAACAGAGGATTCGCAGCCTATGACATTATGATATGTTCAATACTATCAGTTTCTAGATTTAGTTTATAGTGTATACTTTATTTGAAAAAAATATTAATCAACAGAATAAGAATGTTCCAAAATTAAGCAGTAGTCCACAACTACACACATATTTTTTCTGCATTGATTAGTGTCTTCACGTCATTTTTTTGCATAACCCGTCGTAGAGAATTAATGTTTCCTTTTAAGTTTCTCTTCCCGACCTTTACACCTGACACAACTTCCATGAACGCTGAATTTACTACGCTTAAAATATGCAATGCATATACATTTTTTTTAATAAGAATAAAAGATTTCATGTAACAACTTTTTTAAATCAATTTAAATACGCCTCGTCAGCATGTGTAAAACATCTTTTGTAGTTTTAGCTTAAATTCTCATATTTATGATATTTTATTTACATTTCGTGCATTGTTTAATACTTTTTTCTCGTACTTTAATTGATAAATGATTGACATGCTGACAAGTAACTTAATTAGTGTTAACTTCAATGAACGTATATACTTCTCATTGACTTACTAATCAAGGCAGGTGTTTAAATTTTTTTCAACAATATACATCACATATCACATCTATCTCACCAAAGTTAATTTTACTTTTTGTTAATGCTAATCCATAGGATTTAATATGCTCATGAGTGACATTTGACAATAGTGTAAAACCAAATGACGGGGAAATCCCATTTGGAATCAACAAAGTAGGGCAAGCGTTATCTTTGTCTGGTCTGGCATTTCTGTAAGTCTGACTAAAGCGTGTCCGGTAAACAAAGCACCTACATTGATACTGGATTTTCTCAGAAAGTATTAAGTGATTTTGCATTTTTCTTTTTACCATTCAATAGTACACCTTTTTTACTATAAAATCATACGACCGTTATATCTCCTAAACTTCTGATACTTAAAGTACCACAGTTAAACAATTGTTACGATATCTTCTCAGTTCCCAGCTTAAAATTGTCGAAAAACGTATTTTGTTTCTGAAGCTAAAATTTTTAAAATCCATAATTTACACAATTATGCGATTATATACGGAATAAGTGGAAGCTAGGCGAAAATCTTCACATATCATATCGGTACTCAGTGCTAAATTTTTTGGGCACGTGTCCACTTCACAAAAATTTCCGCTTTGGGGACTAAAAATCAGGTGCTGAGCTTTGCATCCACACTGTTTTTGTATATATCAAATTTGGTTTACCCATTTGACACTACTGTTAACCTCAAAGACAGGGCTTTAACATAAGAACAAGAAATCTCTCCAGAAAAGGATCATCCGAAGTAGTAGAAGGGTGAAAGTTTCGTTCCCCCTTAGTCGAGGCAAAAAATATGAAATATTTAGAAACTGACTAAATTTTCAAAGGATAGTATATAATAAATGGATGAATGATGTCAGAGGTTTCGGGGTTACTTAAAACCAGCATTTTTCAGAGTATCGCTGTGCAAGTAAAATAAATGAAGTATACGTCTAACTTGCGAGAACGGTTATGAGAAAGAAAACGAACGTTTTAAAATTTCATTCATTGTTTTAAAATGTGCCACCCAAAACTCCTTTTAAAAGTTTCTCCGAAAAATGGCACAAAATTCAACAGACTTTTACCTTTTCAACAGACATTAGTAGCTAAAACAATGCACTTTCAAATAATGACCAACATAAAACTCATTATCCATCATAATTGGCCAAAAAATCGATTTGAATGTAGGTGCTTTGTTTACCGGACACGCTTTATTACTAACAAAAAAATAAACGCTTGAATAATCAAAAAATATATGTTCCATTGTTTATATTGATTAAGGATAAAGACGCTTTTGCTTAAAGTGTCTGAGGTACCCAACAACAAAAATCAAGCATGCATCATACCTACAATTTGTATACGTGCGCAATAAATATTCATTCCAAAACTCACACATTAAATATTTCTCAAAATACTAATCGCCAATATTATCAACTTGCTAACCGCTAATCCGATAAAACATTACATAATCCACACTAAAAATAATCGTTTCTTAAATGCGTACACCAGAAGTATATTAATAATGATAAGTTGGAAAACTAAATCCAGTTTCTGCCAGTCCTTTGGCAAGAGAAGTTTCATGTTCATCTTTTTTCATAACTGTTACACATAAAGCTTCAAAAATGAAGTACGAATTAGCATTTATCCTTTTTCTTGGTGTCGCTACGTCTGTAATTGGAGAAAAAATTCGGTATGACAATTACAAGCTTTACCGCTTTGTTCCAACGGACGAACAACAGTTGAAATTGCTTTTACAACTTCAAGATTCCAACCTTGGTGTAAGTCAGTAACACAATTTCGAATAATATTTACTCTTGATACGTTCCGTGCTCCTTCATGTGCCTTCAATTCTCCACATTTTACATAAAATATAACAGGTTATATTTTGGCAAGAACCCAGCCATGTTGGCAAGCCTGTTGACATTATGTTTCCACCTCATCTGCAAGGAGATACATTTCAGTTTTTGACGAAGAGGATGCCAGCAAAAGTTATGACTGACAATGTACAAGAGTAAGTTCGTGTAGCAATTTGAACTACAAGTAACAATCGCAAATTTCTCTAATACGGAAATTTCATAAATAAACATGTATTTTTCTTAACCTAAAAGCTTGATCAATGAGGAAGCCAAGGGTTTACTAGAGAATGGAAAGGCACTGAACTGGGATTCATATGGAACATTGGCTGATGTAATTTACATAATAATATATCCACATAATAACACCTCACCTCAGTATTCCCATTCCAATACCTTTCACATCTTTACTAACATGGAATTTCGATTCGAACTGTAGATTTATGCATATTTGGATGCACAAGCTGCTTCACACTCCAACATAGCCCAGGTAAGGAAATGTCAGGGGTAGCTCACAACTTGGCTTACATTTTTTGTTTGATGTTCTACTTTTCACGATTCAAGATGCCTATGCTTTTTATCTTGACAGGTTCTGACGATTGGTCAATCATATGAGAACCGTGATTTGAGACTGATCAAAATCGCTAAGCCTGGAAATGCCCCTAAGCCCGCCATTTGGTTGGATTCAGGTTATTTTTATAAACCAATACATGAATTAAATTTACCAAATCACGTGAAAATAACATAAGCTAATATTCATGCATATACATACATCCTAATTCTCTGTATAATAGGTATTCATGCTCGAGAGTGGATTTCCCCAGCAGTTGGAACCTACCTCGTAAACGAACTTCTCAACAGTGAAGACCCAGAGCTTGTTAAAATCACTGAAGATTTCGATGTATATGTTATTCCTGTGTTAAATCCAGATGGGTAAGTTGCTTTCACTTTTTCAAATCGGAAAAAAGAAGATTGTCTCATAATGCCCCATTACTGAATGCCATCACATCTCATGAAAACATGTAGTGTTATATTAACCTAAAATGTTGTTTTGCATATGATCTCATTTCTGAAATTCTCTAGACTGTTCTGATTTTGTATATATCATGGTTTAGTTTATGTGCAGTGCACTCTAGTATGTTGAGTGAGTGTCCCTGACATTTCAAAAATCTTTCGTTTGTCTTATCAGGTACGAGTACACTAGAACCAACGACAGGATGTGGAGAAAGGTACGCCCCACGTGAATTATATTATATGAACAGTGAATAACATTCATTCGATAGACATTGACAACAGCGGTCGTACATTAGAATCGACCGAGCATACCAGACAAATGTGACAACTGACAACTCTACCATAATGTACATATTTATTCCTTTTCTTAAATTAGTTTTGTTTTTATGGATATTTCTAGACTCGAGCACAGACCAATAGCATTTTCGGATGCAGAGGTATTTTCATAGAATTTCTTACCTTTATTTGATCTCTAAAACTAGCAGACCATTTTTATGATTTTCTTAACAATGCCATATTTTGTTACACAGGAGCTGATGCAAACCGCAATTGGGATTATCGCTTTAATAGTAAGAGTCTTTATTGTAAACTTTTAAATTTTCTATCAATATGGTTCACAAAACTAGCTTACAAATGAGAAAAATCTTTTAGTACCAATATTAAGTACCATCATAAGCTTCACCAGACACCAATATGAAATGAATTTCAGGACAAAAGATAGATAGCCATAAACTTATCTCCGTACATTTCCATTATACTTAAACAACAGTAAGTTTAGTTCAGTATAGTAAAAAAGAAACAGCCTTTCTAAAATCCCTCTTCATAAAGAAAGGGAAGCACCTGAGGATACAAAATGATGAAAATCTTTTTTTTGCAAACAAATGACACAAAATTTCATGGTACACTTTTACTCTTCCTTTTTAGCTGGTGGCTCTTCCGGGGATCCATGCTCTGTAAGTCAACTCATTTAGCTTTTTCATAATTACAAAGTAAAAATAAGCTACACAACACAGTGGGTGACATAAGCAAGTGTAGTTGAATAAAATGAAAGAGAAATTCAGCTTTCACTGATACTATTATTTCTGATAATCCCTCTAGGATACCTACCATGGTGGCACTGGCTTTAGCCAAGTAGAAACCAAGGCTGCGTCCGACTTTTACAATACCATTGCCAATCAAACGAAAATGTTCCTTTCAGTTCATAGTTACAGTCAGTATATCCTTCTGCCATACGGATACAGCAATGAGCGATACCCTGATTATGAGGAATGGGTAAGCAAGTTTGAAAGGATTAATGATTATATCATCAATTCAATATGTAATGTTATAATACAGATTACAGTAATGTAGAGAAATATCACCAAAGCTCATGATTATGATCATAATAATGAACCATAGGAAAGAAATTTGATGTAAATAATGTCAGAATTCTATTCATTTCCTGAAACCCTAAATGGAAATTATTACCCCATTCATTATATTATATCATGACTGTTACCTACCCATTGTATTCAGTTTTATAAACAGGCGTATATTTAACTTACCTCTTTGTCATCACAATTATATTGATTATACGTTTAATACATAATATATTAATCCTTCATAGATGAGAATTGGCAGAGCTGCTGCTCAAGCCATAGCTCGTCCGTATGGAACTCAATTTACCGTTGGAAATATTGTCGATCTCTTGTACGTCTCAAGTGGAGGATCTGTGGATTGGTAAGGACGACATTTTCTTTTACATTTTTCAGACAACAAACGTTCTCTCTGTCACTCTAGAGTATTAATTGAACGTCAGTGACATCACTTTTCTAAAGCATCCTTTCTCCACTTAAAAAAGAAAATTGTAAACACTTCTTGAGCTTTCAACATAAAACGAAGTTGTGTAGATTCTATTTGCTCAACGATTTTTGCTGAAAAAGCGATCGAAGAATTTTGCTTGTGTATAAATTGCGTTCTCATCTTTATGCAATTATAATTAAACTGCCATCACCAACATAATCCTTAGGGCTTTAAGCTAACAATGTTATAATCCTTGTTGATATTTTTATAGGATAAAGGGCATTCATGACACTAACATTGTTCTCGCGTTTGAGCTTCGTGATACGGTATTTTAATATCTTTACAAAAATGTATTTGACAATTTTTCCTATTTTCTGGTTCGTAAACTAAGTTTTTTTTTGTTACAGGGTCGATATGGATTTGTTCTTCCACCAGACCAAATAAAGTAGGTTCATAACTTTGTCTAAATAAATGCATGGATATTGTGTGAAAATAAAATGTCACAGGATTTGATTAAAATTTTCGTTTGTTTTGTGTGTAGGCCTAGTGGGATTGAATTCTTGGAAGGATTCAAAGAGCTTGTACGACAGCTTCGTGAGAGGCTCGACATGTCCTAAAAAGTAATTCTGGATTTCATGTTCTTATGCAAGAATCAATGTTTTCATGTGTTAGTTTATTAATACAAAATGTGAAAGACTAAAAAGGATAAATAAATCAGAATAAAATAATAGTATATTTCAAATTTTCAAAACATCACAACGCCTACAACTTTCGTCAGAGGAATTAAATAACTTAACGACTTAAAGCATTATTATTTAAATAAGTAACAACTGTAGAATGTAGTGAAATGACACTAATTTAACTGATGTGGGCATTTTTTTAAATGACTCGAAACGACGAAATATCGATGTGCCCAAAATAGGATCATTTTTTCGGTTGTAATGATCATATAAATCCTGCTAGATTGATAGCAGCATAAAATCAGGATCTTCCTTCAGCATTATTTCAAAAGTTCAAAAACAATTTAACCACAAAGTAGAATATGCTATGTGTTTGTTTGGTTTGTATTTTATACTGGTTTGTATTTTATATTATTCTAAAAATGCTATATCACTTGTGCGTCATTTCTTCTTTGCCTGCCATCAAAAGCCAATCATTCGTTATGATTTTTAATGACTTGAGAGGTTTGTGTACTTTCCAATGTTGATACGTAAATGTACATCCACCGGGTCCATTTTCGACTAATTGTTACGGGTTAAAGGTTTAAAAAAATAGTTTTACACTCACGATAAGTTTCAGAACCATATTGTTTTTCGGGGTAGTAGCACAGACGTGCATTGTTTGTGAGATTGGACACATGGTGTAAAAAGATAAACCTTTTGGGTTTCAGTTATGCATTTATACATTCGCACGTTGGAATCCATTTTTTATGATATTTTCTTTCTCTTTCTTTGAGTAACAGAAAGTTTCACTCTTCATGAAAAATTTATGAAAGTAAAAGCCACACTTCAACTTATTTTTCCCTTTAATATTGTTTTCGTTCACTAATGCTTTCTCGTTATACATTCTTTCTTGCCAACTAAACTGATAAAAGACTAGATATAATGTTTACATGTGGATCCTTTTATAAAAAAATTGCTTTCTCCAAAATTTCTTTGCTGACTTGGTTTTAAAATAGTGCATGAACTATAAGAGGTGATCAATTTTGTGTAAACTTGAAGATGCTAAACCCCGCATTTTTCGAGGCTAGAATTTTAAAGAAGTCTGGAAATTTCACATACGCTTATAGCACAATTCCCGAAACATTTTAACCCATATCCTTTGTATCATTTACTAGTACCACACAGGTCTGCAAACTTTATCATGTTTATCCCTTGGGGCTATCGTCGAATTATTATTTTACGAACAAAACGCCATCATGCATGCAAAACTTGTCACAACAATCAATTACGAGTAGAAAGTGCAACTATATGGATTACACTTCTTTTTTCTTCACACATAGGTAGGTACATTTATTTAGTTTTTGGGGTAAAACAATACACAATACATATAATATGTACATTAGGAAGGAATGATTCTTGACATGTGAATTATTAGGAAGAAGTAAACAGAAACATTTCATATGCCACTTTTGAAAAACCAAATGCGATGTTTGTTATTTAGACTAACAGGCTTGTGCTAAATATAGTTGGCCTTGGTTGGTGCGTATGATCCTAAATTCCTGCAAAAGAAGATTGGCAAGTGTTTCAATTTAAAACGCCATTGTAAAGAGTATGTGTGAACCTATTTTATAAAACCTCATAAAATTTTGCACAATTGAATATGCATGTGTAGTGTAATAAATTCATAAATTCATCTTCGTTTGGTTGCTTAAGTTGTTTCAGTTCAGCACAGTTCTTACTTCTCACACCCAGAGTTTCTTACATCTAAGTGTCAACTTCGCATTCATTATTTTAAAGTTTACATGTCGGTTTATAAACCCTTCATTATACCGGCAAGTGGCAACGTCATAATCAAACTTTTCATTCTTTTCATACAGCATGTTGATGAGGGGTTTATATCAGTCTTTTTATAGCCACATATTCTGTTCACCCATATTAAAATGTAGTTTTATTATTATGGGTATGAGACGCCAACTCAAGAAGACTTCCCACACACTGCCCTTTTGCTTTTAAAGTTTTCCCTTCTTCAATAAGCCACAACACCCGGAGCTAAATAACTTCTAAATACGAACATAAAACCAATTTGTTGGGGTGAATGCAAAATTGCAAATGGGACGACCGCTTTCTTATCTTTTAAATCCGTTTATCCTCATCTTCAACCCACAAAAAATAGAAACATATCCATATATTTTTATCTGAGCTGAATGCAAATGAAATGGGTAATAATGTGAGACTTAGCGACATCGACAAACAATTCAACAATGGATATACGTGTTTTTGTTCCAAGTATGAGATATTGGCACAATGGCTCGTTTACATTTTTATATACGCGCATTCTTACAAAAATCTGCCATCCATTACAACACAACATGTTGTGTAGGACTGTTTGTTTGCTTAAACATGAACAAAAGAGAAAGCAAGTGAACCAAACAGTGACCGCGTTCCATTGTGCCAATATACGAAAGGGAGGAGGACAGAAGGGAAGATAGAACTTTTCCCAGAATAAACTTACTCAAGTTTCCTTCTCTCTCTCTCTCTCGCAGTAGAAAAACTGAAACACCACATGAGTCACAGAAAGCCCATGAACACACACAAGTCACTATGTTCTTTACTCAACTCACTACCACCTCAGCAAAGAGAAAGTCATCAAGCATTCCAACTACGCTGCGCTGTACCCTCATACAAATCTAGATACACAGTGTATACTTTTCACCACTGATACAGTTAGAAATCGCATTCCATTATAAAAGAGAAAATGTCATCGTCGAGAGAGCATTTTTTCCCGTCCAACATTTCATTTCAATTCCAGCTCCAGCCCTCCATCCAGAAAACAGAGTTGCTCGAGAAAAAGGACTGGTTTCCAACTTGGTGGATGTTAGTAGCACAGAAACTAGCAGCTGGAGAACACGCACCACACAACCAACCATCAACATCATCATCACCCATCGTCACACGACTGATACGATACGCCACACGGCCACAACCAAAATAGAAAAAGAGGCCTTCTATGTCTGTGTACGTTTTAGTTGCTATCTGGTATTCCTACACGTTGCATTGATGGCATTTTCAAGCCTTTTTCTCCTATAATAAATAACGTTTTAAGGAAAGGACCCATGCGCGGTTCGAGATCGATCGAACTGAATCTCCAGCTTTCTTCCATTCCTTTATCCACACAACGAAAAAAAGTGTAGTTGCTTGCCACCACGGTTGTTAGTCACTCTTTAGCCCCGATCAACAACATGGAAAGAAGTTCGCAGCTCAGGTAAGACAGTGTTCTTAACAGAAAAATATATATTTTTGTAAAAATGAAAAAAAGCCAGAGAAAGCAGAAAATAACTTCTCCCATTTCCCGTCTCCTGTCTTCGTATCCTGATTTACTTTACTCGATCTAATTTACTCACTCTATCTCATTACCGAGCAAATTGTATACACACATTAAATGCTTACGTTTTTCCCCCAAAAAAAAAACCTTTGGTTTCACATAATAATCCGTTCACCAAACCAAGAGAGAATTTAATAGAAGCCTTGTACACCTTGTGTTGTTTAACATTTTATGTGGGTTTTCCCTTCAGCTCTAATATTTTATGATCAAGTAATGATTCCGCAAAGAGTTCACTAATCATATTACTTTTCCTGCAAACAGAAACAGACCATGAGTTGACCATTCATTCATTCAATTCATATCTGTCTTTCGTATATCAAGTTTAAAAAAATCCTTGTCCTAACTAAATGCAAACCGTTGCAAGTCGTGACACTCAACGAGCAAATAAGGCTTCTCATGTTGATTTAGTAGGTATCTAATTCCCCAGATCAAGGCAATGTCATTTTCCATTAGGTTACTTTTTTATCTTGTGAACGGGAAAGAAGCATTCACTTGTACGTACATACAACATTTCATCACAAAATAGACAAGCTATCCGCTTGAAGTACATTTCTCTGTTCCTTTATTTGTTGTTAGTAAAACCTATTTCAGTTTTTAGTGAAAATACTTTTACTCCATCAACTACCTTTACCTGAGTCGTCGGTCGCATGCATTGCATGTAGATTATC
>JAQIWN010001614.1:0-19567 GCA_034699025.1 Entomobrya cf. arborea Gr-Col-00668
ATACGTGTATACAGCCATTCTTATTATGTTTAAGCAATGGAGAAAATCTGCCCATTTTTTGGCAGTTGGCTTAACGACAACTATGATCATGCTGATGCCTCATTGAATACAAATGAGAAGGAAAAGGAATGGCTTAAAAGTGGAAGAAAAGAAAAATAGCAATAAGAAAACTCCAGTAAAAGATGGAATAAGATTTAAAAAAAAAGAAGTTCAGTAGAATAGAAAACAGATCAAGAACGCAGTGTATGTTGTTAGTGTGTATAATGACGTGTACCATTTACTACACTACAATGAACAACAACAGCCATTTTATATTCCATAATAATAATAATTCTGCTACCATCATCTTCTATTATTCAAAAAAGAAAGTTAACAAACTATAGTGGAGTAATGGCAGCAACAGAAGGAGAAGAACCACAAAAAAAGAGAAATGAATTCTCTGAAATATACGTAGAAATATAAATATCACGTGTATATTATGACGCCTCAAAAGCATACATAATATTCTTTTCAATGCATAGTTTGGGCCTCCAGTGTTGTAAGTATGGTTGTAAGACGCAGGAGCCCGAACTCCATCCAATTCCTCCACAATATTCTATTTATAAAAGAAATGAAACTTTATGACTTGTCTTGAGAAGAAAAGAATGTTTATAGGAACTAGTATGACGAAAACATTCTTTAAAAGTCACCTGTTCTCTCCCTGTGTGCACAAATATCTGGATATATGCTTGGGCACATTTCAAATCTCAATCGTGTAAGTTATTGACGTCATAATCATTGTCATTATGGTCATGATCATTAACGTATTTAATCACACTTTTGTTCCATGAATGAGCCTTCGTTTCAAACTTCTACTGTTCCCTAACCAATTTGTTTCCGCCATTCTTGCACACTTGAGCTAATTGTCTCCACAAAAAATGTTACAATTTACTGTCTTTATGGTGCATTTCATGGATGAGTAGGTTTTTCCCAATTTTTCGACATTGTGTCAGAACTACATTTCGCCAACAATATAATTTTCAACATGAAACGACGAGATCGAAAACTCGGTTTAGTTTTTAGATTTTTTCGCAATATGACGTTTGTTTGAACGAATAAATACGAAATTCGAATGTCATTTGTTAATATCGGATATAGGTATTATGGAGCAGGAGTAAACAACTTTGTAGCTAAGCTAACTTTTCGATTAATACGACAAGTGTTTTTACTTCATTTTGACACTTTGTCGAGTTTTTTATTCCTGTTTTTCTTGGCAGGAAAATCAAAAAGGGAGAGAAAGAAGGAATTTTGTCATCTGAATGTAGCAATCTGTTTCACTGAGAGCGAAAGCAATTTTCACCGTCAAAATCTCCATTTTCTATTCTGAAAGATTTACAGGGTGAGGCATACAGGAAGATAAAAATTAAATAAATTGGAGCAGAGAACGTTTGTAAAAGTGAAAAGAAGAATAGAGACAGTCTGCCAATTAGCAAGAAGGAAAGAGAAAGTGAGAAAGAGACAATGCGTAAGGACGGTTTCACTACGCGTATTTTGAAACCAGCAATTGTAATTGAACAGAAGTAGTAAGCCAGCGGCTTTTAAGAATTTTGGGGTTATTTGGACTCATGGGGTCACTTGAGGTCATGGGGTCATTTGGGGTACATGATCCCCATATCTTGGATCACAGTAGGTCTAGGGATTGGAAAATTATTCCAATGTGATAAACTGTTGTTTCTGTATAAGAATCGACTGTAAAAAATTGCCATTTAAAATGCATGTTACCCTTTGACACCTATATCTAAGCTCCCAGGGGTTGTCGGGGTCAGAAAGTCATTTTATCGTGTTCAGCTGTTGACTCTTAGTCATAATCAACGCTAGAAATAAATGTGACCTTTTGACCCCTTTATCTCGGTCCCTGGCGGTTTGGGTAAAAAAATCATTTCATTGTGTTCAGTTGTTGATTCGCTGTCAGAATTGACGTTAAAACTAAATGTGACTTTTTGACCCCTTTATCTCGGCCCCGGGGGTCCTTGGGTCAAAAAATCATTGAATTGTGTTCTGCTGTTGGTAATGTCAGAATGGACAATAAAAAATTGCCATTTGAAAAACATTAATGTGACCTTGTGACCCCAATATCTCAGGTCAAAGGAGATCCTGGGTTCTAAAATTTTGTCGTGCATCAAGACCATGACCCAGTCTATGTGTGTTCCAAGTTTGGAGTCGATCTGTCAAGTGGTTATATGCGAAATCATGATGCACAGAAAAAGTGCACAGCAAAAGTAGACAAAGGAAAACGCACAACAGCAAAAACATAAATAAGCCGTACCGGCTTACTAATAAATTGTTGGAATGTGGGATGCTTCAAGAACGAGAAAACTAAATATTCGTAGTCGTCACGATTTAAAATCATCGTTTTCGTCGATTGCGTCGTGCGTCATCGACATGATTTTTTTGGCGAATCTCTGTTTATTCTCTGTTCCCCCTTCTTCGTCATATTTGTTTTATGCTAACTGAGAAAATAAAAATGCATGAATGTTTATGTGGGAGTAGCTCACAGAGGAAAATCATGTGTGTTGTATCTGGAGGCCTCGTCCTTTTGCTCGGTGTGTTGTATTAATTATTCCCTCTATGAATCGACTAGATCATTTAGAATGAACTATGAAATACAAGGAAAGAATCATTTTACAGCAAAGCTCCAACTTGTTATATCTCGCTCTTGTGATATATTGCCTATGGAATGGAGTTAAGCGCTAGTCCCTACTCTCTACACGATATTAAGACAAAGGTAAGTGAAAAAGGGCAGAGAAAAGAGTGGAGCACTCATCGTGTACAGATTCAGTGAGAGCCAAAGCTCATGATAATTTTTTATTTCTTCGCTAAAATTATTCAGCATATTCATCATGGAATAGTGTATTGAAAATGACGATAATGGTTTGTTCTGAGTGGTTGGTTACTGCCTTTTTTGTAATTCAGATGGAATGGAAGAGAGGAATTTGCAAGAGAATGAAAACGGAGTTTGGTCGTATCATATCAATGGCATACGAATTTATCTCCATTGAAAACGACGTCAATGACACATTCATTTAGTGCACGCATTGAAAAGGGAAGATGATACGATTAAAAAGAAAGACTTACTTTTGGCTGGAGGAGAGGAAAGTAAAATAATAAACCTGAGACAAGAGATAAATGAGTAGAAAACATGCACACTCGCCTCTGTATCACCTTTTGTCTACATTCTCTGGTGAAAATTGGAAGGAGGCCTCTGTCGAGTATTTCTATAACTTTTTCCACACTACAACTTTTCCGTTCAACGTTGTATTTGTAGGGAACAAAGGAAATACTTTATATATTTCACTAGTGTAAGTGATCACGCTATGAGATACATCCTTTCCCAAAGCCAGACCTTAAGAATTTCCCGAATTGTTCCGAAAGAAACAAGGAAACTTTTTATAATAACACAGATTTCATCATAGAGTCTTGAAGTTGCTTGCCTGCCCTGAAAAAGTTTCAGAGTTTGCCTTATGGATGTCAGGCGTGGTGTGTGACTAGGGCTGATGGTTGTTTGAAGAGAGAAAATGCCTCTGCGTGTGTATATTTCATTGCAAGGTACTCTTACTACTTTGCTGACACTCGCGTAAAATAGGCTGTGGAGGATTTGTGTGACTGGTATAAAAAAAGTTTTTTTTTTTCATTGTACACGACAACTTCTGTAGACATGCAAGTAGGTAAACTATATGCACAGCAAACAAACCTAAATGTTACTTTAGACCAGGACCAGACTGTTTCAATGCATAAAATGTAACAATAAAAATAATATTAATGGAAGCTCCAGTTACACTACCACTACCACTGCCTTTCACAAGAAAACAAACACACACAAAAATGAAAAACAAATTGCCGCAGTGAAATCGATCAAAATAGAAACGCCAAAGGAGTCACATAGTAAAAAAAATACAATAGAAACTCGAAAAAACTAGACAAACGCCATTATTTTGAAAAGCGCTATTGGCGAAAAATATGCTGAGTATTACATTGCTCCCTTAGGTAAATCTTGTCAATTTATTATCACCAAAATACTAACGATGTGCATACTGATGAGGAATCGAAAAGGGAAAAACTTTAAATCCAACACAATTGTTCTTTAAAACATCAAATAATGTGTGTTGTCATTATTACGTATTTTATTTGCATTTTCCCCGTGGGTCTTCATGTCAGATACTGCCAACATCTCATCCAACTAAACATGAAAACTAAAACTATTGAATAATTCATTGCGAAATCGTTATTTTTGTTGTTAAATAGGATGAAAAATACTCGGAGGTGTGATACAATGATATTAATACAGTTAGAAAGGAGCTCGTTAATCATTTTTAAAAAACAGAAAAACAGGCATATAAGGTAACACACAATATCCATTAAGTCAAGTTAAACAAACACTTTTATTCCTCTTTCCTTTGTAGTTGTTTTTTTTATATTAACGTCAAGCCATGTCAGATACGATCAGGAGAAAACTAATAGCATTTTTGTACTACAAATAAACACATTTGTTATGCAGTATTTTACTTTTATTTCTTTGAGTGATTACATTAATAATCATGACGATGGTAATAATAATAAGGATGAAGGGTTTGCTAAGAGCTATGTGCGTGTTGGGATTCAAAAAAAACCTGTACTGCTATTTCTTGGAATAACAATATGTTTTTTTCAACTTTTTTTGTGGCACATTTATTTACTGTAGTTAAAAAGGCTTTCTTTTCCAAAGAGTTGTTTTAGTATGATCATATAGCCAACTGATATTGGGTGTCACTTTCACTTCTGGCCATTACATCCTGTACTCATTCAGGCCCACTTTATTGCCACCAAAATAACATAAAATTACGCTTTAAGGAGTAGCTACTCCTGTAGAGATGTGATGTTGTTACGGTGGTGTAGTATTTTCGTTGTAGTTATGATAATGCTCCTAATAATAACTGATAATGGACTCGTCTCCCATAATAATACTGTGGCTGTGAGTATTTAAGCAACCTTGACTTTTTTCCTTTCCCATATTTTTTCCCAATCTCTCTTGGTAAAAATAAAAGAAAAATAGTATCGTGATAATGCAGGGACAACAGTAAAATTTACAATCACGACCGCATTAAAACGACATTACCAGAAACAACAACCATAACACCCACACACAAAAAACGCTATAACAATACAGCTAAAGTGAAAGGGGGCAAAGAGCTGCAAAGGTCCTCTTATGTTCTGCTTTGAAATAACATTAAAGAAGATAATAGTAGGCCATGCATTTGTCAACATAATCATTTTAACTATAAAACTTCAAAGATCGTTCGCCGTTCTCTATTTTATGTATTTCTGCGTGTGAACATGCCTGTTTGTGTGTGTACTTGTTGTTCGTGGTGTATTTATGTGATCATATAAGTCTTAAATTGAAAAACGTTCTTCTTTTCATCCTCCACATAATATCATTGTCCTTCTATTTAGGACATTATAGAACCAGTTTTCTGTAACTAGTGAAAGTTAATAAAATAGGAAGATGTCCCATGTGCTAAAAATAAACTTCTATGTAGTTATTGCGTCCTTCCAATATATTTTTATTCATAGATACGAATTCAACTATAATTTTTACTCCAAAATACCGTATAGCCAAACTTTTGTCATATGAACACATAAATAATCGTAAAATCACACATGCGTTCAAAGGAAATACCAATCCTGGACCCAGGAGAAAATGTTTTATAAAGAGGATAGAATTGCAAAATTTAAAAAGAGGAATCCTGTGCACATTTTTTTTTTTGCAAAAACTGTGTTGCACAATCAAAATCAAAAATAAATATATTACATACATTATATATCAATAAACCATTCTAACGATTCAGGTAAGTTGAGGGTAAAAAACAACCGAAAAAAATTCGACTCAATATTCCTCGAAATTGCCAGAGAACCGATTCCCCCTATTTAAATTCTAAATCATGGGGATCTCCGTCTTTCTGTTGCCAACTTAGATCATTATATTTAAAATCTAACTTCAAAATAGCCGTCTCAAAATACTACTAAATACCAAGTTCCGGTACTCGCGATCAGTCCTTAACGTTTAGCGATTTTGTATTTTCTTCCGGGGGAATAGTAGGAGGGAGTTAAAACTTATTACCCTCAATTGAAATCTTATACCTTAAGACCTAATAATATGCAAAAACAGCAACATTATCGTTATCATTTAGAGTTTGGCAACGGACGGAAAGACGGACTGAAAACAGACAAACAAAGTAATTGCATAAAGTTCTCTACATCTACTACAACAGTTGGGTTTACTCTACAAAACGCAAAACAATACAATATTATAGCACACGCGTTCTTATTTAGGTGTCCTCTTCGTAATAACATTAATGTTGAAAATGGTCGACCTTGCTTATCTTCGGAGACAAAAGTATTTCCATTAAGATTTAAAAAGGAAAAATGAAAATATGAGATACATACACAACAGAGACATATACCTCGTGTGTAAATAAAAAAGGGGCAATATTCTTGATTCTCTTTTCCGTATGCATCATATAGATCTCTAAATTTTTTTCTTTTCTGAACAAATATACATGCATTATTTGTTCTTTCCTTACTGAAAAAATAAATACGCACTTACTTTTCCTTTTGATCATGACGATGACGAATACAACGATGATGATAATGCTTAGAATCCTATTACAGTAGTAGATCTGTACAAAAGTGTTCTCAGAAATAAGGATTTGGTTGGTTAGAATTTTGTACCGTCTGTTCTGTTCCCTGTAAAACTTCCTCTGAATGATTATTTGTTAAAGTTATACATGCATATAAACTGAGCAGGAGAGGAAGAGAAGTAATTGTTGTAACAATTCTACAGCTTGGTCAACTTCACAGGAAAAAATGGCTGTATAAGAGAAAGAGCGACAGACACCCAGGCACCATAACAAGAGAACTTTGCTGTTTAGATGGTGATAAGGATGATTGCATGATAGAAAGGGAAAGCCAAATCAAGTCATGTCAGGCTACCCAAAAAACCGCAGACAGCTAGATAGATACACAACAGAAGAGGAATTAATAGAACACTCACTGTTGACTATAAAATAGCACATTGTGTACTATTGTCGTATTTCATTGTGTACTTTTTTGCATTATTTGCAATATGCCTTATGGTACTCTTCACTATTTGTTCGAGATGTAGCGATGTTATTTGTGCTGATTCTGCTTCTGTGTAGTTGTTTGTTCTTTCTATACAAGAAACACGTTTTCTCTTGTCCCCTTCAATGTTACCCTGTCTACAATCTACACGATTTTATGTACATACATAAAAAGGGAAAATGGTGATAGGGATAATCATGCAAGGACAAAAGTGCACAAGAGATCTACATCGTAGGAACCGCGGAGCATATAGAGTCGTCACTGCCTCTCTTATTGTTATGGTTATGATCTTTTTATACATTTTCTTCTTTCTCTGAAACTTTCACCCTGAACAGCAAACAAAAATAGACTAACTTCAGCACAAATTTAGAGGGGCTACGCTGTATAAGTTGTTTTTATTGTGACATACATATTAGTTAGATACTGCTCCTGTTTTCCATACGGTTTACGTGCATGTGTCTGTATTTGAGTGAGTTAAAATGTGTGTATGTTGATGGTGGGACTGCTGCCGTGCCATTTGGAGAAAAAGTGAGGAATATAAAAATGGTGAACATCTTTTTCCCCTTTGAATTTCCACAAGTTCCTCCATTTTTTTCTTCACTTTCCACAATGCACAGAAAGTAGCAATCTAAAGGCACAGAAGAAGGAAAAAGTTGAAGCAGCTGGGCCACAAAATCGCCACCACCACTCCTGCCACCATCAGAGCTACCACTATCGTCTCATCTCCTCCACACTGCTGGAGTGGCAATAGCAGCAGCATCGGAAGAAAATCATCAGTCTCACTAGAGAGTTGAGTTGAATTCGGATCCTCTTTTTTGCCCGCATCTTCTGTTTCATCTTCCAGTATCAATGAAAAGAAGTAGCAGTAGTAAAACAGCACAGCTCCGTTCTTCTTTTCCCATCGATGCTTCATCATGCACAGCAGCAGTCAGTCATTTCTTGCGATTTTCCTCTTGTTTCCTTCTTTTCTAAAGAGGATTAAATGGGAAAATTTGAATAGAAATTGTGTGCACCAAGCAAATAACGAAAAACAATTGTCCGGGTGATGCTGCTGCTTTACCGGTGACACGGTACTAGGATCAGTAAATCGTGGTAATGTATTTTGTAGATTTCTACATATGAGTGATTGTTTGGGCTGTTCTTTATCTCTCTCTCCCTCTCGGTGGAGTGTGTGTCTGCAGTGTCTTCTGCCTTGAATAAGAATAACAAAAGTAAACCCGGAAGAAAAAAACTACATGCATACATTTATGTACTTGTGTATAATGTGTAATCGTATTTTCCGACCACTGTGTCAAATTGCCTAGGACAAAAGCAAGACAAGACAATATGCATCCAGTCACACATTTTTTCCTTATTGTTTGGGTGCGCTATGCTGTCGGGTATCCAATAAAAATTTACTAGAGAAATCTACTAGAAAAGTAAAACAACAAGAAGTGGATAACAAGACAAGTGTAAGAGGAAGTTTCAAAGCTATCATCCATTCATGTTTCTTCTTGTCTCTTGCCACTCGTTATACTGTAAACCAACGCACCTTCAGCAAGGGAAGAAGAGTGTGTCAACTGGAAAAGGTGTTATTTCTATCTGGTTGCTGGTGGTGATGATTATCATCCAAAGAAAACTCTCTCACAATTGCAGGCTTAGATTTCTAGTACGTTGTATACATTTCACTCTAAACTTGTAGATCCTTTCATTCCTTTTTTTACTTAAGAGGAAATATGGTGGTTAGTCTATTGGGGAAAGGAGACAAGTCGAGAGATAAAGGGAAATAAGAAAAAATACGGTTTTACGACATGTTCCTTTTTTATCTTCGCATGGAAGTATCATTAAAAGTGTATAAGTTTATCCACATAGTATCTTCCGTATTCTTTCTCATGGGATCATTCGCAACATACAGCGGAAAACTTTTTGTATTCTCTTGATCATCGTTCTGTTGAATGTACTACCGTTGATTCCAATAAAGCTACCAGTACTACAACCGCTTGATGTTCTACTTTTCCCTCTACGCTTCCCAATTCTCTGTATCTTAGTATCTCTCTGTACTGACCCAATAGTTTTCAAAGTGTAATCGACTGGTGAGGAGTGTTCATATTTCTTCCCAGTTCTGATTATCGTGGAAGCATGCAGAAGACACCTACAAACTTGGAATGAATCGTTTAAAAACGCTTTAATTCAATTTTAGTTCATCAATTCTTATCAGTGTAATTGCTATGTAGAATATAGAAAGCTCAATCTGAGAATACCCACCAGGGAAATTCAAACTAGGGTGAAATTTACGACTACTGCCATTTTAACATGAAGCAACATGTGCCATTTCTCAATGTTTCATAACCACATAATCGTCTATATTCTCCATATTTGATCTAAAGTGTGGATAATTACAAGAATATACAAGTCCTTACGATGTTAGAAACTTCATTGATTTCATGTGCTGTGTCTGTGATGAAGTGATGCAAGGCAAATAGGGAATCCCGTGCAAAATCATTATAATTTTTGGGGTTTAAGGAATTCAAAATGAATTAACAAAGAGCTATTTAAAACAAGAAAAACTTTTGATGTACTCCAGTGGTGGCTGCAGCGGTGATGTGGATTGTGGCAAAAAACATTCTCTATAAACAACATAGCTTCTCCATCTTTCCACCATTGTTACTGCATTAGACATCTCTGGCCTGGGGCACACAACTCTACAGTGTCGTCAGATCTAGTTCTTCTGGGGAAAAATATGAAAACTTGCATTGCACACTACCAAAAACTATTTTATTTGACCTTACATCTAATTTGACTGCTTTACATAGATTTTTTCTCTCTCATTCAAGCAAACAAAATTACACCCTTTCGCAGCAGTCACTCCAGTTTGAATGAAGTTTTCCTGTAACAAGACCTGAAGAGAAATATTACATCTTATATCAAGTTAAACGTAAAGCTTTCAAAGTTTTATATTTGTATATATCCGTATGTAGGTGTGTATACTAGACGCCTGTATAACACCTCTCTGAATCTAGAATTGTGTGTGCGAAACAAAAAGAGCTTGTGGAAAAAAATCATAACTTTTTCGCTCGTTCTTTCTAAAGTTGTCTACGCATCATTTTCTTCTTTTCTTCTGACATGATGCTCAAAGCGAACCGTAGACACATGCCATGCTACCATCATCGTTCCAGTTTATTTGCTTGTTTTCGTCATCTCTATGTTCTTTTAGGCTGCTCGAACGTTCCGTCTCTCCAGGGTATCAATAACTAAACAGCAATAAAGAGTGAGAAAGGGTTTAATGACAGGCGATCTTATGAGAGGAACGAGATACTCGCAAAGACATAAAATTCAGTTTTAATTTAAAATTCATGCAAGCCAAGTAAAAAATAACAGCAAGGGAGAGAACGTGACTCGTGACAACTCGTTTATTCCTTGCGGAGAATAAAAAGGATGAAACAGATGAAAACGAGAAAATGAGTGATGTGACGTTGCGGAAGGAATTTTGAATGACAACGCATTTCGCCTAGTAAAATATGGCAACAGAACAGTGATGATAGTGAGTAGCATGTCATTGTGGTAAAATTGTTGCTCATATATGAACAATAGAGAAAAGCAGCATTGATGAGCAGTTAGTGTCGTTGTCAAACTTCAAAAAGATATTGATTTTCCAATAGTGGAACATCACGAGAGAGAATATAACTTATAGTATAAAATTTCTAATAAGCTATCTTCTGAGTCTGAATACATGAGAGTATATAAAAGTGTCCTTGGATAAAAACTGAACGAGTACCATTTATATTCATAAGTGACGGACCAACATGAGGATCAACATGGCTTTTGAATGAATATACACAATAACGGATTTCTCTTGCCGTTCTTGTTCCTGGCCCTTTTACGTCTGGTCAATTTAAAGATGATGTGGATCAACAGTATAAGAATTACTGCTGTTGCAAAGGCTTGTTTGGTTCTTCAAGTTTCTTTAAAATGAAGGAGAATTTGCAACGCAAGGCCAAAAAAATAAGCGAGATTGAAAACCTCCAGTCATTCTCATGACTACTCTCTCGAGATGCACGCCTCTCCTCTTCCTGATCATTTAACTGCAGGGAAACCGACACCAGAAAAAAGTGAAGTGATTCAATACATTGAATTGTCCTCTACCAAAAGGGTAAAAAAAGAGAAAGGATGACTTTAACAAAAAGAGGAAAACATACTAAGACTTTGCGTTCAAAATTAAAGGCAGCATATTATTTCAATACAGTTTACTTCTTGTAACGAAAAGACGCTACCAAGATCTAGAAAAATTGGTTGGTTTGGAACTGAAATGTTGATTTGTGAGTGCATTGTGATGACAACGAAAAATAAATTTTATCTTTACAAATCAGGCTCTTTCTCTCTTTTTATTGTTCTGTGTTGAAAATAAACGAAGAGAAGTTTATTGAGCCGTTTTTTATTGAATTTTTATAAGCTCTACTAATTGTAATAAGTCGAATCCATTTAAAGGATGATATTACAATAACTTTTGGAGTAAACAAGAAACAGTGTTTATGAAAAAGGCAGATAGCGTCTGCTTTAAAGCATCTTTTGACTAAAAATACCAGCAGTTGTCTCCCTTTGATTGTCATTTTCAGGATTAGAGGAGGATGAATTTATTTGTAAAAGGGTGGCTGGGTCACTAGCAGCAACTATCAATGCCACAATCGTCGTTGCACACTAAATACGTTTGTGCTAGATTCTTGGGTAAAATATATTGTTGAAACTGTGAAACTCAAGACTACTGCCCATTTTCATTTTATCTCGATAGTTGGTAGTTATCACCAAAGCCGCATAATCTATACGTTGTAAGTTTGCTAAAAAGTTTACAATCTTATTCCGTCTCCTTCTCTCTTTCCCCATGCAATGATGACTTTTCTCGCTTTCTCTCTTCCTGACGATATGAATCTACTGAAACAATTGAACAAGGTCAGCTATAAAAACGGAACAACAAAAGAAATTATTCATTTGAAAATTGAAGAGAAACGAAGTCAAGTTAAGCTCTGTTCTATGACTCTGAGGGAGAATATCATTCCCTTTTCTGGCGCCTTTTGTTATCGAACCTTTTCTCTACTTATACTTCGTTCACTACTCCTCCTCCTCTTTGGCTTCGAATTTTCTGTTTGTATACTCATGAGAAAAATGTATTAGAATTTCCAGTTGAGTAAAAGAATGTGTAAAGTTAAAACCCAAACTCATGCGACAAAAACGTACCTACTAGAATCATCGCTATTGTATTCAACATCAGGACAGCCACTGCCATCAGGATATTGGCTGACCTAAAGGTTTTATAATTAGAATCATTCTACAAATGAGGATTTATATTTTTTAAATATTTATTATAATCGAAAAATCACTTAAACACTCCTGCACTAATCTAAATAATTAAAAACTACCATACTGATGATAATTTCTTACCAGATTAAATCACAATAATTAAATATTCTCAAGTGTACTCGTGAATACTTCTGAATCAATTATATTTCCCACTTTACAAATGATTTCAAATAATTATCATAAATGGATGTTTATAGGTGGCTAACCACGCTCAGATATTATTGTAAATGACAAGCAGAATCCTATAACAGAAAAAGTACATAAAGTAATGAAAAAACTTAAAAAATAAACAGATGTATTTCGAATGTGTAAAAAAATAAAGCAACCTTAGGTTAATTAAGGTATGCAATTTAAAAAAAGAAAATTCCTCTAAAAATTTTCCATTTAAACAAATTCATTTGGGACATTTAATGTTTCAATTAATGCAAAACACAGTTTAGAATCTCAATTAGAAAACTTTTACGAGATCTCATGATGTTATTAGATGCATCACAGCTCCGCCAGAAGCAGAATGGTTTAAAGAAGAAGTTGGAGAGCACATTTCATTCCATATTCTACCCTACAAAATTGTGTTCCTGTATAAAAATCGACTTGATCGCAAATCCAGATTTTTATTGCACTGCTCTTTCGATACTTAAGCTGATGAGCGGAAAATAACAATAAACGTTTAAAAGTTGTCCACAGATGGAAAAATAGTTTGATTTTCCTACATTACTGAATTTTGTTTGCTTGAGAAATTCGTGGGCATTTAGCAGCCAAGTTTCACGAGCGACACAAATTCGAAACACTTTGAGCACTTTGCTGGAAGGAATAATAGTATGAAAATAAAGACCAACTACAAATACTCATACAAACAGTACAAGCTTAGCTACATGCATATCCTCGCCTGCAAAAGAAGCCGAAGACTTGCACTTTTGCTGACAAATGTCGATAGCGATTTAATTTTAAGTAGGTTTTAAAGTTTCCAAGAATTATGGAACGTACAAAGATAGATATTGTAGGAGAATATAGTTCGTAGTTTATTGCTAAAGTTATATATATAGTATCGAGTCAAAATTGAACTTTTCCTGTCACTTATAAACCCGTACTAGCAACAAAACGAGAAAAAGGAATATCGACAACAACAACTTCTAGCTCCTCCGATTTTAAGAAAATCTCCAGCTTTCTCTTCCATTTTTCCCCTTGTTGTTATGTGGGGAAATTAAACAAGGAAGGGAACATCCTTAATAAAAACAGTCACTCAGCAGTAAGCACTATTGCGCAGAATTTGTTTTGCAGTTCCATTTAGACAATAACGATTCCCCTCATATATCTCAAATAGTTAAAGTGTAAATTACATGACCAATGAAACCAAACGCGGCAATTGGATGATAATAAAATTCATTTTTTGTTGCTTCTCTCTTCCTGAAATTTTGCTTAGCTCACTTCCAAGTACCAAAAATAATACTTTCTTCGTGAGATCTTGCTTCCTCGACTATCTGTCTTTCTTGTTTTTTGCTTTGAAGTGAATTGTGAGAAAAAACGAGTGAAGTGTTTTCTTTTTACTTGGTTTCCTTTCATGCCCTTTAGGATCATGCATCTAAACTGTCTACTTACCATAATTATTTCGTTGTGTCTCTTCGGATATTGATTTGCAGAATGATAATCGTTAATAATTTATAGTTTCGTTGTACAATCGATGTTTCACCTTTATAAAATATAGTACAAATATTATTCTTTCGATGAAATGGAGAGTATTCTAAGACTGTTACTTCTCAATGCTGTTATAGTGCAAGTGAGTATTGTTATATGTTTTGTTTGTGCTAATTTAAAGCAAAAATTGTTACAATTCAATTTTATCGTCACTTCAGATTTCCAGAATTCTTTCAGCAAGTAAATAATTCAGTCTATATAATTTAGTGTAACTAGCAAGATGAATGGTCTTCTGTTCATATCAGATCCTCCACAACATCTACCACACCTTCCCTACACGAAGAGCTAATAAAATCAACTCTCACCTCACCTCCACCATCATCGTTTGACGTCAGGTGCCCGTGAAACTATGCAATCCACCATCGCTTGTCACTCTGCCGTAAGGTCGTTCCCAAACAAAGCAAATCATCCTAGTAAACATTTTTTAAAATCTAAAATATGCGGATTGTTATGCCATTCAAATATTTACAATTTGTACTCTTGCGTCGAAATAATAATTTAGCTAAAAAAACTAATAGCAAAATCTTTTAAAGATGCTCAGATGCTACGCAGCCTTAATGAGTAAACATAATAACAATAATAGTCTACAGCGTGTAGTTTCTGCTACTAACTACATTTTTATAGAATATTATAATAAAACTTATCTTTATTAACAATCTTTTAAAATTACAAATTAACCAACCCATTTGGATTATCTGCTGATTAAATAAATAAACTAAAAATAGCTGATTATGATGAGTGTACCAAAAACTTCTGATACTGCTTCCAGTACTACCAAGTGACCTGACATATTTCATCTTCGAAAGCATACAGATGTCCTGTAAGTTAATTTGCTCTTTTTACTAAAAAAATAAAACTAGCTATAACATAAATAGAAGCTAACTAGATTATTGTTTTTATTGACTAGTTTAACTTTATAAATAATAGTTTATTAGAGCTTCATTAGAATTACTGATGTTACACGAAAATTCTCATCATTAAAATAACCTTTCCAGATTTCATCATTTTGAAGCACCGACTATTTTGTATTGCATAAAACTGACATCTTCTGCAATGAAAGGAAGGCCTCTAGTATTCACATGACATCATTTTATCCAATCAAGATAAAAATAGAAAGCCTTCATCCTGCATATTAATATTCATACTATCACAAATGTAAATTTAGTGTTTTAATCCAAATTACAAGGGTTTTCATCGAATGTAAAATCTAACCAATCCGAGGAAAGTCCTATGTTGTTTTGACACCACTTAAAACATTTCCATAGAAAAACAGTAGTATAGCTTCATGGTAAGCACGATGCTCGTTAAAATGGGCAAAATAATCGAATTGCGGAGAAAGTAAGGACTACAATATAGTAAGGGTAAACTGACAGGGAGTAAAGTGATAAGGATGAATACATCATCCAGATGTTTCTCTCAGAATTTGCGTTATTATGGATTCCATGATTCATATCTATTTTTACGTGTCTTTCTCTCATTCTGTTACCCCTCCTGCCTTCAAAATACTTTCAAAAAGGCTACAAAACTACTCGGGATGGTGCTTATAATGATGGTCATGATGACGATGCAATGATGATGATAGTGGTGTGGTATTGCATGTGGCATATTCAAATGTCATGTTGCGATCGTCATCATCATCATCACACTTCGTTTTACTAGGTCAGGCTGATTGTGTTGTAAGTACTTCAGCTGCTACCATCACAACTCACAGTGTGGATCAACATTCATCGTGAAATACTCGTTTGCTTCTTTATCTTTCATTCTTTGTCTTGGAAAATTCGTTACAGGAAAGCATTTTTGCTTTAACCACAGAAAGAATAGAGGCAACATGGCTTTCTCACTCTTTTCATTGTGTGGCAGTCTCTACATTTATTCCAGATTTTGATAAATCATGTACCAACATTTATACTAACTTCAGAGGGAAAAGGTAAAACAACCTTATAACAAGTTTTTCTCGTTTTTATTGGTGAATTAAACTCCGTCGTTCATTTGTATGTGCAAACAAGAGTGAAGCAATGAAGTTATATACTGATTGTGAGTACTCCTGCTACTGTGTGTTTGTGTGAGTGCCATTTGATGATGAAGGTATAGGCACGTGGGTAGAAGTATTTGCTAGATGGATGTCTGAGATAAACAGAACGGGCACAATCAGACTAATGCCATTCATTCAATTCATTCGCTTTCTCTCTCTCTCTCTCTCTCTTATCGCGGAAAGCAAAGCAACGTTACAAATTGAATCCAATCTAGATCCAAATTTCAACTGTGAATAGTCAACATAACCGCCGCTGTCGTTTAAATCCTGTGTACGTTACATAAGTGTACAAACATACAAATACCACACAGCTATACACATAAACTCCCCTTTTTATTGTTACCTTCCACCTGTGTCTATAGTCGTGGTGCTTGTGTGTGCATGTAGCACCTTAGTTGTATTTTGTATTTAGCAATAGGTACAAGGAAAAAAATGAAGGTAAGAATGGAAAATGGAAAGGAACAAGGAAAACCTTATCACTTTCTCTAGATTTTTGCATGGTTGAATGCTCTTTCTCTCACTCTCTTGTGTTCCCTTTTCATCTTTTTCCCACTCACAAAGTCGAAAACTAAGCCAAGCACATATAAGACACAGTTTCACTTCTTTCCAATTTTTCTTGACTGTGAGAAATATTGTAAAGTATGTATAGTAAGTATACTTAATGCAATAATACACGGTTTGGGATAGTAAGGCCTGTTCGGTAACTTCTCATACATTTTTGAGTTTGCATTATCTTTCAACCAAACCACCCATGCTCCTCAATGAGGACGTATTCGGAAACTACAATATTTTTACTACAGAAATTTACTAAAACTGATTCATCAACTCTCATTGTATTTGCGTGCGCGCTGTCTTTAGAAACTGTTACAAAAGGACGTTTTTCCAACTTTTCAAAACCGTTTTTTCTTTCAAAGTTATCAGTTTAACACACAGAGTGTAAACTTGGGATTTTTATTATTTTATCAGGTTCCCCAATTGCTTAGCTTTCTAAAATGCCCAAATTCATAATTTCATGTTGGTGGAATTTTGCATTCTATACATTTCAAACAGGATGTAACTTTTTGCTTTTTCGTAACAAAGCATTTTTTTGACAAAATCGTAGCCTTATGTTCATCAGTTCTCGCCAATTATCTCAGACCTGAACAACTTGACTGTTGTGATCTTATTCAATTTTGGTACTGTATTTTATGCAGTTTTTGCTGATATAGAAGGTTTACGAAAAAAATACTTCAGGTTTCACAAAAAAGGCACGGCCAAAATGTATGAGAAGTTTCGGAACAGGCCTTATAAAGACAAATTTGTGGGACCTCTTTTCTGTCGAACAAATATCAAAACCATCGTTGCCGCTGTTTTCTGTATTGTCTGTTTTTTCTCTCCCTCTCTCGCGATCTCTTTTTATCACTGTTTCTAATACACCTCGGTTGTTGGACGCGTGAGTCAACTCCACTCAACTTTCTATATTCCTGAATACTTTCTTCCATATTAACTCTGTTTTTCTTCCTTCTCCTCGTCTACTTTTTCTTTATGCTTCTCTAATCGTTTCTCCTCCTACCGCTTCCCTATTATTATTTATAATTATGTGTATACGAGTGTGTCGGCATACTTGCCTTTATGTATACATCACCATTACCTTTCTTAATACTATTCACTACACTACTCGTTCCACACTTCTCTTTTCCCCATTTAGCAAGCAAAGAATAACATTATTATGAAAGCATGTGTTACTTTCTCTTTTTTCCTTACTCTTTCACAAATTTACTACCATATCACCATCACTAAAACTGCCACTACCAAACATACTTTATCATCGCCATCATCATTGTATCCATCAAATTCCTCAGGAATGACGATGAAGGAAGTACTATTTCATCTCTCGTCTTCATTTTTTACTTCCACCTGCTCCCGTTAACTCTAACTTTTGCTTTCACTTCTCCTTTTTATTTCTCACCCTTTTTCTTTTACCATCACACAAGAAAGCGTGACAAGCATTAAGATGAAAGACGTTTTTTAGTGAAATTATTTCAAAGAAACGGCAAGTGCTTTCAAAGGCAGAGTGAGTCTTATTCGCATTCATTCTTTAAATCGTACAACGTTCTTATAGTTTAGCTCAATTATAGTCATCCACATGACATCATTGTCGCACAAGTATTTTCCTGATTTCCATATTATCTTTTTTTCTGGAATGAACTTTGTCGCTCAAAAATTGAGGTAATGAGCAGACAAAAAAACCCAAGAATAATATTCATAAAAATATAAACATGGTATAACAAAAGCGTTGTCACTGTATTTGTAGATGCTGCTTATGTCCACTTTCACCAAAATGCTAGCTTGCTACTATTGTATTCACTCATCTCTGTACTGCATATGCTTTCAAACAATGCTAATGAGAGGACACACGCGATGAATATCCATTTATTTTGGCTGGTGAGGTCATTTGTATTCATAGTGGCCATGCAGTTCCACAAAATTTAACTACTTTTTCTACTTGATCAATTTTATTATCAACTTGATCAAATGAAAGTTTCTTCAATATTATGTGGATTGAATGTACACACAAGTATACATATGTATATTGATGAAAGATTAACTAAATTTAAATATTTATTAGATACTCGACAGAGTATCTATTGAGTTTGGTGTTCATGTCTGTATCCCGTTCGTTCAACCGTCCGTCGCCTCTCAAGCTCTTAAACGGTTATTTTAGTCGTATATATCATATATTGATATATGTTATCATGCATATTTTAATTATATGATTAATGACATGTAACAAAACAAAACTACAAAAAAACAATTATCTCATTTATTTAAGTTATCAGGAATTCTCTTAACAAGCTATCATACCGTTTGTTAAGATATTCATCTTTCAAAATTCATATTTAATTTCCGCCGAGAAAGAATGTTTAAACAAAATTTGATTCAATTTTTTGTACGTAAAGCTTAATAGCTGACTACAGTATAGAAACCATATTTAAACATACAAATTAAAGTGCTAACTAAATATTACGTACTTGACGACATTTAGCTGCGACAAATTTTTTTATTATCTTGTCAAAGTCCATTTCTTCTGCAATATTTCGCTCAATAGAAATAATAACGAGTCCATTTAAACGATCTTGTCCCATGCTGGAGCGCAAATATTGTTTAATTAACTTCAGCTTCGAGAAAGCTCGTTCATTTGAAGCTACTGAAACCGGAATCGTCAAACATATACGTAAAGCTACCTCAGTACTCATGTAGGCAGTTTCTAATATATTTATATAAATTAAGTTCAAAATGTCCAATTGTTCTTGCTTTTCATGGTCATTACCTCCATCAAGAAATTCTTTGACAGTCAAATGAAGTGTTTGAATTTTATTGCAAAACGATTCATAACTC
>JAQIWN010001615.1:0-19563 GCA_034699025.1 Entomobrya cf. arborea Gr-Col-00668
CTGAATGAGCTGTGTGATATCAAAGAAGATTTGTATATCGCTTGTTCGTGAGTGCAATGTATCACCAGTTGACAGTTGTTTGTAGTTATATTTTTCTGCTTTGCCTCCGCGGGACACATTTTCATGACGTGTTATTAAGCCTGTGGTATGACCTGTGCATTTTCCTCCTCTGAATGATTTACATTTGAAAGGAAGAGAACGAGGTAAAATGTAATGCGCAACACGAACTGCACTGTAAAATTCAAGTCAAATAGAAAATATAATTGAATTGGTTTATTCATTCGTTTCTTACCCTTCTTCTTCTCTGAAATGAAGCATTCAACAAGATGGATTGGGTTATTAATCCCACATTTCAAGATTTGAACGATACGTGATATCAATCCAGACCAGTCCGTATAGACAAGAGGACTTTATGGAGTTCAATCTAAATCTAAAAGACCATCAACTAATCAAATAATTTAGTAATTTACACTTACATAAATTTTCACAGGATGGCTAATGGGACGCTGGTTTGATTCAAACTAGTATATAGTAAAATAAATTTAATGCCACGTTTTGCCCATTAAATTATATTTTTTTCTGTGAGAAAAAAAATTAAACGAATTCTGGGACGGAACCGATGAGCAGCGCTTCCTAGAAAATGATGAGATTAAAGTTGTAGATCACTTCGTTCCTAATCTGTTAAGGCTGCTGATTATTTGAGATGAGATAATATAATGAAATGCCAATATTTACTTTGTATGGTTTATGGAAGTAATAATTTAGTGGATTCCGACTGCTGGAATGGCTTCTCATAATTGATTCCTCCTTTTCTTTGCACATTCATAAAATGAAACGAAGTAAAAGTAAACTACATATAATAGTATCCGTGTTGGCTAGTTTTGTGGTTTGGCGTGGCATTTATTATCTACTTTTGATTGCAAACTTATGAGTTGTATTGTGTGGTGTTGGTTGTTGTTTGAGAAATTTATCTCTCTTCATAATTTTACCATTTCACTTTATCATGTTTATGGTTTATTATGACTATTAATCTGAACTCCTGACATACTTTATATTTATGACTTATTATGACTCAATAAATTAAAACAAGACGCGAATTTCTTTTCCACTACCCATCTCATAAGTTTTGATTCATTTCGTTATTACAGCGAAATCTTCTATTGACGTAGTTTTCTATCTGATGGCTTTTTTACATCAATAATGGATTCGTACCTATCTCGTACACATATTTTGCAAACATTTTACAAAAAATATAAGTATACTAAAATATATCATAATTTGTTTTTCAAAGGTAGCACAGCTTGAAACAAAGAAATACTTATATTTTAAAAAGGTTATTTGCTTCAAGTATCACGACAATAATTTTGCATCATGCATTTCTATACAGATGACAAATGAGCCTAATATTATGAATGGGAAGATATAAAGTGTAAAAACACTATATACAAATTTTTCATGCCATTCAAGTAGTCTTTTCTGTTCTTCAAGACTCTCCAGAGAATAAAGCTCCACTGTATCTATTGGAATGGTTTCATAATTTTAAATGTGTTTTTCTTGTAGCTTTCATCATTACTCCGCATGAAATATTCCTTCCTTTGGATGGATGGATATGGATGGGCAGGACACGGCAATGATAGCATGATCATCATCACGTCACATAAAAACGTATATTTAATTTTATCTTTTTAAAAATATAAAAAATGTCTTTTTTGTGTGGCTTCGTGACCCTGTCTGTATGGTATATTTATTTAGTGTATAGTTCTCAATAAACCGTTTTAAGCTTGGGTGTTTGCGTTTGTTCTGATTCTGAATGAAATGAACATTACTCAAACTACAAAATATTATAATGATGAAAATAAACTGGAAAGAAAATGAGGCAAAATGTGTGTGCATGCATAATATATGTAATGTGAAAGCAGTTTTTGTGGCTGTTTTGTTTATGAAATGGAATGAGTTATGGTTATGTTATGATGGAAAAGAGAGGAATGGTGTATTATGCTGCGTAAATATTTTTAGTTTCAATTTCTTTACTGTTGCGTGTCTCTTGACATAACGACCCAGCTTAAAAACTTGGATCTTTTCGCTGCTCAACATAAGCACGAAAATTTTCATTGTTTATGTCTTTCTGTGAGTCTTTTTGATGATGATCATCATCATGACCATCATTGTGGTTTTAGGGTGGTGGTTGGTTGAATGGAATAGTCAGGCTTTACGTTTTATTGTACTGCTGTTCTTGCTCATACCAAAATCTATTCTCAGCCTTCCATAAATTTAAATTCAACCATTTTCATGAATGGGAATGACCAGCAATTATTTTCATCATTATTATTATGATTTACATATTTAAAGAATATGTGGATCAGTGGAGACGAGTCGAGAGTATCACTTGACATGGTCGAGTAGTATTTCGTTAGCGGAAGAACAATTTTTTTAAAGGGCAATATTTTTTTGTTGAATCACCCTCACCCACATCTCCAAAAACAGCAATTTGAACACACATCACTTTGAAGAGTGGTCATTTCTCTTATGAAATTCAGCGAAAACCCTGTGCTTAATGAATGATGTAATGTCAAACATAAAATGAAAGGGGAGACTAGCCAGACTATACCAGAAAATTGCTGAATCGTTTGTTTTTTTAAAAAGTCTGCATAACAAAACGTTATATTAGAACAGATTGCATAATATTTTTAGTTAAAAGTTAGAGTAATGTATCATCTTTCATGCCTGTTTTTAACGGGAGACAAGGCATGAACAAAAATAATATATTATTTTGGGTACGTGTTGTTGGTACATGATGCATAAAATGTAGTTCATGCAATAAATTTCTATCTTTTAAAAATCTCAACTTAATATACTTAATTTTTAGAGCTTTGTACCCTCTGCCTTCAAGTAAATATTTATATACAGATTTGCATACATCAAGCATTGTACTTATGTACTGAACTAAAGTAAACGGATTAACGGTTGATTGCTATTTCGTTTTGTTTCAAAATTTATAATGTTACGGTTCATTTCGTTTCATACTTACTATATCAATATCATATCACTATTATCAAGCTGTCACGTTACTTTACCCCTTGTCGTTTTGACACTGGATACGACGACAATCATTATTACAAAATTACAGTTTGTGTAACACAAACTGTGTTTCTCTTCTCTTCGTTGTATACTTTGTGCTCATTAACAGTACAAGTCTCTCTTGAGATATGATATGATATGCAACCTGAAAATGCAGAATTTCCTGAGAAATCTAGACTGACTAGCAAAGAGAACACAAGACATTACATTACATCCAGAGGATAAAAGCACTACTTATCCTGTCAAAAAATACCAAAGATTATTGCACTTAATAATGCAATCTACTAATCAGTCTAGACAGTGGGGTGCATAGTACACGCAAAGAATCTCACAGGCAATTACATACCAATTTATTTTGTAGATCTAAATATTATGCAGCTCTATCTTTTAACTTACAATGTACATGAAATGTTTTTCGCTGCATTTCTCTTCTTAGCGTGTAAGTAAATTATGCATAGCAGCATAAAGTTAGTTTTTTAGTAAAACTACTTTTTTATCAGTTTACAAAAACAATTGTCAATACTTAGTTAGCTGGATTTAGTAAGATTAAAAATTTATTACCTTACATATCATAATATCATATCACACATATCAGACTACTACCAAGAAAAGAAAAAAAATACATTTATATTTTAGTCTACTTATCAAAATACGATAATTATAATTTTTAATTACATAAATAACTGCAATTTTCAGCAAATCTGCTACTGAAAAATTACTTTTTTTCCCTGAGAAATGAAATGAAATGCAGCTTTTACAGATTTTGATACAAAACCACATTTCATTTTTTAATTAAATTTCAAAATTTTCAGATACAAATAACAGTAGGATATTTAACCACGAAATTACATAGTTAAGTTATCTCACTTTAGTTGTAAAAAGATACATAAATTAATTGAATATGTACACTAATGCCTACAGTCATACAAGTTTGCAAAGAATTACCTACACATTACATTACAAAATGACATGATCAGTGAACTTGTGGTATGCATTTTTTATTAAAAGTTAAAAAAGAGAACAGCAGAAGCTGTTGAATGTCTGGTTGTTCTTGTGCGCGCGACGGTGATTTCCTTCCTTTCTCTGAAAAATCCCGGCACGATATATAACAGAACCTGATACACCCACATTAAATATTTAACTTGGTACTAGCTTGACTTGGATTTAACATTGAAGCTCACTACTACTGGTCATCATATCATTTCATTGTATGTATATAACATGCAACTCAAGCAAATACTGCTTGTTAAGTAATATCAGTGGAATGCATTTTTTTCTATGATGGGAAAAATCTTTTAACCTGAAAAAATTGCATGTTTTTCTCGTATTCATTTTCTAATGGTTATAATCATACTGAACTACACTGATATAATAGAAAAGATAAAGGTAAATCAGACAAGTGCAGTTCCTTTCCTCTACTACAAAAGTGATATGCTATTCCCCGTCGTTGTATATAGCTGTTTTGTTGTATTGCTTTTACTTGTGCTTGTTTGTAATTTGGCTTGTGTCTCATTTTTGCTTCTTGTTTTTCTCTGATTTTTTTTATCATCCAACTTAAAACCAAACTGATTGCATGCGTGATACTCATTATTACTTTTTTGACGGTTTGTTGGAAACAACCACTTTTATGATAATTTTGACTGATATACAGAACATGTCGTGTCGTGATACAATATTACTACGAAGTACATTTGCATGACCACTTGATAGGCAGACAAGGGCTAATGGGAACAAGAAAAAAAAGTAGCGATCAGGAAGGGGTCGGTCGTGGTGTGGTTGTCTGTATTTGTGATCATTATATCAAGTACATATACTGTGTGATCTGATGAACTTTTGTACTGGAAAAAAAGACATTCTAATGAAATAGGTACGTGAAGATATTTAACTAACTTTTTTGCTTGTGTTTTGATGTGATGTGACTGATTGTGTAGTTTTGGCATGTCGTGGAATGGCTTTGGCTTGGCGTGCTTCTTAAGTTCATTTTTTATATTTCTTTTACATTTTTATGCAGTTTTTATGCAGAGCTGAGCGGAGTATTGGTCTGGTTTTGGTCGGCATTTTAATGAGCATATCAGTTATTAGCAGTAACTCATTTTTCACTTCCTCCGCATCATCATATCGTCCTCTTCATCAAGAAGAACATCAGCTTAGCATAATAATAATCATTCAATTCATATCGCTTATGTATCGGCTCTCCTACAACTTGTATTTTTTTCTATCACATAACACAACATGCAACAACTCTGTCTTCTTGTCTTGTATTTATACCTATCTATCTACCAAATGTGATTATGTGATTGCATTGCCAAGAAAAAGCGCTCGCAACTCTACATACACTCCACTCCAATCCAAACAAATGATGATGAAAAATGGTGATACACAAAGAAACTGGAATTTCACGTCATGTCTCATGATAAGTACTTACTTATCCTTCTGCAAACCGTAAAAACCACTACTTTTTTACTACTACTACTACTTTACTACGAACTTACTCCGCGATTCTACTTATTCGTAATACTATTTTTTATTCTTGATTACTTAATGGATGCATTGCTCAGATATACTAGTTTTGTACATTTTCCTTTTGCAATAATAATGATATATTCAATCTAGTTACGTTTCTCTTGTAAGAATTCTGTTTTTTTATTAATTCTCTACTTACAGCTTTTTGTGCTACGTGCTACTATGCTTCCCTTTTTTCTTTAGTTGACTTTTTTTCTTTTCTTATATTCTTCTTAATGCACTTCCTGCCGTTAAAAAAGGGTTTTAATCGGTCGACTACCTCATTTTTATTTTCTATTTTGCTCAAATGCAAAATATCACTCACACATCTATATTTGATAGATTGGCTCATTAAAAAGTGTACATTTGAAAATAATTCAAAAAAGAGTTTTATTTCTTGATAATTTTCATAATAAAAATTAACTTTTCATCTCTCTTTTTATTCATTTTACAGTATCAGTTGTGTATATCGCTGTACAACTATTTTTTTCACAGTCATTCCATTAAAATAAATAATAAAAAGTTGATCAAAAACTTCAATCGAGAGGATTTCCTGTTTAATTATCTGCCCTCAGAGGGTGATTCCTTGAGGCATATTTTATTTGAAGAAAATAATAATGTACTATTTACTATAGATTTGCATATAACCACATATTTTTCTTCTTTTTTCTCATTATTTTTCTGCGGTCATTTATTTAATGAAATGAACCTCCAACAAACAAAACAGCAGGTGTAATGTGGATCATGGGTCGTATATTAACATTTTGCTGGACACTTCATCATGCACATTTTGTAGTTATGATGGAGTGTTGAAATCCACTGCTAGCGCCCATCTCATCCTCATCATCTATCTCCCATTTCTCTACTGTTGATCATAGATCATGGGGAGTCGGTCACACAACAACAACAGCGCAGCAGAGACCACTTCCATTTACCAATAATATGCAATCAAACTGGCTTTGTGGAGTAGATTACAATTGTATTGCATACAACAACATAACAACGCAATTAAGAATTTAGCAGAAAGTTTCACCAAGTTGACCAAAGCTATAATAAACCTTTAATGAAGTAACGAATGTACCATACCTCCACCTCAATCACCTGAACCCGACCGCCATCGCATCACCCTCACAGTAATCACGGTTTTGTAGTAATCATCATCATCATCATTCAATCCCAAG
Source organism: Entomobrya cf. arborea Gr-Col-00668 (assembly GCA_034699025.1). Classification (NCBI taxonomy): domain Eukaryota; kingdom Metazoa; phylum Arthropoda; class Collembola; order Entomobryomorpha; family Entomobryidae; genus Entomobrya; species Entomobrya cf. arborea Gr-Col-00668. Next base: position 6,762 of record JAQIWN010001615.1, read on the forward strand.
ACTGTATTATATAACTACTTATAAAATTGGTAATAAAGGTTCTCCAATCATTCATTCCTCTCAGTCTCAGTCACTCAACTAAACTAGCATACATACATGGAAGAAAAAAAACAGGTTGTTGTTTGTTGCTGTTTTAAAATTTTAATGTATGCCTTGTGTACTTCATCATCATCATCCTCTTCTTGTATGAAAGGAAATCTTTTTAATAGTTAATGAGACCCTTTGAGCTGTTTGGTGGAGGAATGAAAGTTGGCCTTTATATGGCTACATAATTTATACAATTTGTGAATGCATATATTTAAGCCTTCCCCAATTCATTACCATTTTCTTCGCCCGCAAAAAAGTTTTAAAATGGGAATATTTTAAGATGGTTTTAGTGAAAAGCGCTGATGTTGATGGGCTTTCTAGTTTTTATTTAGCTTGGTTATTGGCGTGGGTGCATATCATTATAATTATTATAGCTTTTTACGGTTATGCTTATCATATTGTTTATCAATAACCATTGTCCATTGTAACATTATGGCAAAAAAACCATAAACCAAGTGCACATATATTTTTTTTGTACTTTTAGAAGCGGTTGATCATACATATACGAGGCGAGCAACATCAAACATTAGCGTTTGACAAGCCGTGAAAAAATTCTAGATGGCCGATAAAAAGACTAATTTCCATTTACATTACTTTATACCCTCCTCACACTGTCATAAATATACACACATTTTTATGTGATATTTTTAATATTCATAAATTATGGTTAGTAATAATTTTGCTTGATGTTCGGTCTGCTATAAACCCTTTTTTCTGGTAAATATGGGCACGCAACAAAAATGGATGAGTATAGCAAACCATCTAGAAACAGACTCAAAATTGAATACGTCCATACACAATAATACCCATAAACACAAATAGAAAAAAGGATGCCGGCTTATTACACTATACGCCCATTATGCAATGTGTGAACTGTAAAGTAAAGCCAACCATCGATCGGGTTAGATAATAATAAATAGGATAATAGACCATTGATTATTTATCACACACCACAACCCATATAACAATACAGACATGTAGTCCATCATAAAAATGCTTTAGTGGGAAAGTAGAAGCCAGTTTTTTTAAATGTAATTTTTGTTTATGTTATGCATGTTATGGAACTGAAATATTGTATTGTATTTGATATTCCATGCTTATCCAACCCATCGCATCGTTACACTACACCACAAATGTTGTTTTGTGTCCCTTTATTATTGGCCAGGGTAAAGGTTCGTTGCGCTATCACTTTTCTCTTGAGCTATTTTGGTACTAGTTCTCATTTCACAGGTCGTAAAATACTCATGGCTCTGCTGCATGTAGTCACAAAAGGTCGATGTGATATGTGATCCGGTCGGTGGAGATCACAATATTTTCCCACAACTATATTTTGCACTCAGGCAAATAACAAACGGCATCACCACAAGATGAACTTTTGATTTTTGCTAATATCGCTCCAAGGAATAAGGCTAGCTCAGTGAGAGCTATAATAATTCTTTCGGTTAGACTTATCAAGGTAGAGATACTGATACATTTTACTAGTTTATTGGCTATTACATGAATATGCAATACCATCATATCTTCATCAGAAGATCAGGATCGTCAAGAGTTATATGCATACTTGAAGGAGGAGTATTTATAAATTACGAAAGTAAAAACTATAGTTTTCTCCCGGCAAATGCAAATTGCAAAAAATAAACCAGCTATAATAACTTTTTTATGCAATGCAAGGTTACTTGGTATAATATTATTATTATATTGCTTTTTTAGTGTTGATTGTATCTCAAGAGTTAGACAAGTTGATAATTATTTTCAAAAGAAATGGACTCTGTGACGAATGAGAAGAGGCGGTAATTTGAGGAGTATAGGTGAATAATTTCTCGCTGTTATTGTTTTTCTGTCAGGTTTGGTTTTTTATAATCCTATTCTCACCAACTCTGTCTGTATCTCGTTTTTCTTTCTAGGAATACATGTACAGAAGCAATTACCAGTAAACTGTCACTTGTCATAGTCATAAGTCATCATTCTCATCATCATTATTATTGTGTGATCAGTGATCAGCCACAAACTTTACTATACATGGAAGAAGAAAAAAATTATCATGGCATTATCCTGATTGGGTCTTTATTTTGAATTTTGTGATAAAAATCAAACAAGCCATTAGCACAAGAAAAGTTGTTTTTGTTCTATAAAAGTTCACTGTAAGCTCACAAACTTTATTGACTCCTCTTGACTTGACTTTGCATTTTTATGAAATCCTTTTTTAAACTTTAATATCCCCATTGTTTGTTACTGATGATGAGGATGATAACGATGATGATATGATGAGTTTTGTTACAATTTTTATATGCAAGCTTTAAACTGGTTTTTAGGATGCACTTTGCAAACAATTTCGTTACATAATAATATTTAGGTACTACAAGGCTAGTATAAAATGCATTTATAATGGTTCTCTAAAGATGATGGCGATGATTATGACTGTGATGGTGGTGTACCTGTATTCTTCTAAAAGTTTTTAAAGTGATCATCATCATGAAGATTGATCTGACCTATCTCATCTCAACATCTCTTCTTTCCTTTAACACAGAGTAGAGCGTTACAGAATAAAGTACAAAGTACACTTTTGATTTTTTGGTGTGGCAGGCTGGTGGCCCACCTCTTAAGCTAGCTACTCACAAAATAAGTGTGACCCGATTACTTTTTCTTTGGTAATTATTTTACCTCCTGTTCAGAAGCATCTTTACCTTATCATCATGTACAAATGCTACTGATTACATGTGACCGTAAGCATTATCAAAAATGATGGGATGAACAAGATTACTGGGTTTATTACAAAAAATGATAATTCTATTTCATCTTCCAGAGAATTTCCCTTGCAAAAAGAAGACCCTGACTGATGGGCTTGCCAAAAGGTATTAGCATCTTTTAATTTGGGTACGATATAGATATGGACCAGCAATTATATTATATGGCTATAGTAGTTTATGAATTTACTATTTATTTTTCATGAAAGCTATATAATATTTTGATTTGTTGAACTGCATGTGCTTGCCCTTTAATGTTTCACTTTATATGAGGGTATATCTTATTATCACATCTCTTCACTTGATGCCTGAGAAAAAACACCTATTATTATACCAGAAATCCACTCCACCCTAATAGTCCAATTTAAAATATGTGGATATTAGACAGGAGTTTGAAGAAACATGAGAATTCATTTGCACACAATTATTTTTCATTACATCAAACCTAGCACCATACCACAAGACCGACTACTTGAATTTAACTGTTTGATCTGTAACAACTATGCATGCAGGCTTACTTGGTTGAAAACGGTTTCTTTTAAGTTTTGTATATTTTAAAGTGTAAATTCTATTCAAACATGATATGCTATGATAACCAAAGGCTAGCTGGTTGGTAGAAAAACACACCTTCATTTCAATTTTCCTCTCAAACAGACAGGCAGACAATCGGACAATGTAAGTTGCACTAGTAATTATCCCGCATGATTGGCTTAAGAAGATGCATGTGGCCAAAAACTTTATAGATGTCATAAAATCTGAAGGCAGCCTTGGTCTAGAAGAATTTTTTTCTAAACAAATCAACTCATGTGTGTATATTCTTATTCTTTGCTCTTGCTTATTTGCATGTGTCATGTATGTACAATCAGATCAACGAATGTTACAATCAACTGGCTTGTTTACGAGAAAAAATATTCATTACAATTTTTACGAGTTCATGACTAGACTGGTGAGTGCAATGGTCTAACTGATTTCACCATTTTACATAAGATAAAATGAGTAAAATTCATTTGCTTTTTGTGATGTAATATCAAAAATTGGCCAAATTGTCTGGATACATATAACTTATGTTTCAGAGTACAAATAAATGTCAAGTTTATCAAAGATCGCTATTTTAATAAAGCATGCAAGTTTAGATAACAAGTTGTGCGATTTATCAAATTATTCTCAAGAACCCTATTTTTAAAATGTCGAACTGACAGCAGCAATGATTCATTGGATTTTATAGCGTTAAATTTTGTAGCTTCAAAATTTAAACACATAATCTTTGTAGTTTGAGAGATTCATAGGGTAAGTTACATACATATAATATATTAACACTGATGAATGGGCAATTCGACTGTGTGTCGCTTAAAATTTGACAAACTATCCTGTAAACTAGGCATACGATGGGATAATGGGAGGGGTTGGACCTGAATGATGACATATTTGAAAGCAATTCATACAGTGAGTATTAAAATACTATCAAGTATTTTACATCTCTCATAGTTGTACTTCATGGCCATTTTGGGTGTCAAATAAAATGTCAAAACCACTGCTCTATTTTGCTCGAATCCGACTACACTTAAAGGTGAATCCCTCCTGTGATGCATGAAAGCCTGGTTTACTGTGACATGATATGATCTGTAGAAAGTAAATTTTAAAATTCTAAGTTTGTGTTTAAATAATCCTGTAGCTAGTATATTCCGGTATTCTTGGCTTCAAGTCCTAGTCAAGAAATTTCATACCCGTCCTGACAAATCTCATTCCACCAGACCAGACTAAATTCAAGGTGTACTTTACATAATGGCAAAAATATAAATTTCAATTGCACACATGACGCAAATTATTGTCCTAAATGACAAAATTACAGAGGCATTATAGTTTCATACGGAAGAAAAGTACCATAGCTGACTATAATTTTATATTGATACTAAATTATGATAATTTATAATAATATGAAGCTCATCTTGTGATGTTGTTAGTGCCAAAGTAGATTTTTATGAACCTTCTTCTGGGTACCACATACTTCTGAAAGTATTTCACTTTTCCATTTAGAAACACAACGAAAAATGGTAAACCACCGTAAATCTTTTCCCCTATTACACCTCGTCCTTAAGACGAAGAAAAAAGTCAAAATATACGGGGATAAATATTAAAATAGAAGTTTTTCCTCATAAAATGGGGGTTTTATGACTGTTATTCTCTTTTGCTGCGTGTGTGTATATTCCATTACTGTTAGAGTTCTATTGCAATGTAACTTTGCAATAATAATACTAACAAGTAGTGTCTCAGGCAGTGTCTGTCTGTAGTATTCCCTCTAAGGTAGTAGTTAAGTAGCGCGTTATAGCCTTACACTTAAATATATTTTTACATTTAAAGTTTACAGCAAAGTGAAGTTAATTCTATATCCTTATCCAGGAAAAAATGGATGCCCAGACTGTACATTTGATAGAGATCAAATTACGCTACTTTACGTCTTACACGAGCTACTTACAAACATATCTAACTACGTACCATAAAGTAAAACTCAAAGTTTCAGAATGTAGAATTTTACTGAGGTTTTCTTACTACTATGCCATATCGCCAAACATTTCTCTTGACTTGACTAACATGGAAAAGTCAAGTTATCTTTCTCAATAAACGTGAGCTCTAGGAAAGTCGTAAGCTTTTCTGCACTCGCTCGCCGCAGTCTCCTGGAGAAGTACCGGGGAATTCTGAGAAAATTGTAAAGTAATGGCATGTTATATACTTACATCGCCTATATATCCATAATAAGTGGATGTAATAGTAACTGGAATAAGCAGTGGTGGTGGTAGTGTCGATGATAGTAGCAATAGTAGAAACAGAGGAACACAGAGAAAATTTCTTAGTCTGCTTGAATCCTACGAAATTGGTCATAAATTAGTCAAGGTGGACCAAAGAGCTTTTTGCTAAAGTGTAGAAAGATTATATACATTGCTATATTACACGTATCTATATCTATGAAAAAATATATAATATAAAATGAATTAAATACGTTTCTCCTCTTCCCTTCCAACACTTTTTTATATTTTAGCAGGAACACGAACAGGAAGAGTAAAGTTGCAAATGTTGTTGGTTTGCTGGTTTGGCAGAAAAGAAAGAATTTGTGTTTTTGTAGCTTCCTTTTCATTTTTATATACAAAAAAGTCATCCAGCCACACCACACCACGCACCCTTTTTATACGTATGAATTGTATTATATTATATGCTACTCTTACACATCTCACATATTTCACGTCAATATCTTGTACGCAAAATTGTAATAAAAAGTGCAAGAAAAAGAAACTTGGTGTGGTTGGTTATGTTGTTGGTTTACTGTTTAATCTTTTTCTACGGACACTTACAGAAGAGAAATATGCAAACACACACATACCAACGAAACTTTATATTTTTTTCTTCATCCTTCCTGAGTTTCCATTTTCTACACGACATTTATTTATGCATGAATTTAACTATGTAAATGACCCAAATTTATGACTACCTTTTTCTCAGTATTTTCTTTCCTTTTGCTTTTGCAATTGGAGATTTTCATACACACAGACAGACATATGTACCCATAAAACACACAACTTTAACAGTTATATGATGATGAAGGCTACTACAAAGTGTACTTGTACAAGTTTCATGTATAAAGTGAAAAGGAGACCATCTGCACTAACAACACGATCGTGCGGACGGCACAAGATGTATTATTATTTAGGAGGTGGCGGCGACGGTGGTGGTGGTGGAAGGAAGGGATTGGATTAAAAGAAAAGATACTGTATACATCTGTGTACTTTCTGATTGTAAGTCTGCAGAGGTGACGGCTTGAGCACAAAAAGAGGTGCACACTGTCGGTATGTTTTTTTTTCTATACGTTCTTTTCTACAAATCTTATCGTACCATAAAGAAAGACGTAACCCGGCCAAATTTCATTTTAGAATAAAAAAGAGGAAATTGCTAAAAGCGTTTTGAGAGAGAAAACATTTTTGTTAAGCTTGGCAATAAGGAAACACCTTATGTGCTTTTCTCACTTCGATACACAAACAGTCTTACTATTTTTTTAAAACAAGAGTAAGTGATCTGAAAAAATGGCCTTAGAAAAGCTCAGCAATGTAGTGCAAGCGGAAGAATTAAAGAGTAAACTCGCCGGCCATGATGGTGATGATGATGATGAATTAAGTGAAATTTGGCAGCAATCTTGAAGAAATTTCAAGAGAATAGACGAACGAGGCAGAAAACAGGAAACAGTCAAAGCAGACTTTAAAGCTTGGGGCTTGTCCTTTTATTTTAAAGATACAATTTTATAGTGTCAAATATGTATTCTCTGATACTCTTTCCTTTCTTCTTCTGTTTTGTGTCCCGAAGTGCGATAAACAGGAAGTCCAAGTTTTTTACGCAATTTTATTGTTGGTATTGCTGGAAAGGGAGAAAGAAAGCATCTGTCGCATACTAAAGCTCTCATTGTTGTGTTTTGTATGTTCAAATGAAAAGTAAAAGACAAAGTGAGAAAATGAGATATGGGAAGAGGCATGGCACGGAGGGAGTGAAATTTGTCATGTTTTAGGCCAACTGTGACCCTTCCCCACGTTTTTTATTTTGTGACTCTTCTGACTAGACTGCGTCTGCTACCTACTAGACAAATGGCGTGGTACATTTAATAAAATATGTGGGGTATATGGCGAAAGAAATGAAAGTAAATGATGAGATCTGTCTGAAATGAGAGTATTATAAAATGCATAGTTAATATGCATAGTAATATCAAGAACCCTCGTAAGCTGAAAGTTATGTAAACTTAAAACCTTACACTCTACAAAATGCGCTGTGCATTGCCTTCTTTTTGTATTGTTGACAAACGACCGTTTAAATCCTTATGTCACTTTCTTTACATCTCTTTCCATTCCTGTCTACGAAAGCTTGTATGCTCGCTGATGATTATGATAGCGTAAAAGATAATGTAGATGTATTCGATAAGGAAGGGCGTGTAGAAGTGCATTGTACTTTTACTTGTTTATGATGAAGATTGGATTGTAGCTGAATGATAACAAATAAAGAGTTGAAATCGATTTACATTGTTTCTCCTTTTCCATGTACTTTTTAATTCAACTTTCTATTCATTAAAAAATACTACCTAAACAATTTAAATTTATGTCAGTCCAGTTACAGTCTGTGACCCAAATAAGCATTTAGGTGCATGTCCTGCCTATGTAGAGTGTGTAATTTTATTTTGTCATTTGTCTGGTGATGATGAAGAGTGGATTACTAAACGAAACCAAAACAGTTTTATAGACAGTCTTTCAAAATAATAAAGAGTGTTTTGTTAATGCTGGAAAGAATAATATGCCACACAAAAGAACTGTACACAGAAGATTGTAAAAGTGAGAGAAAATAAGGCCAGGCCAGTGTGTATTTGAAATCTAGGAAGTAATATGGCATTAGCAACTGGTGACTGGTGAGTGGAAACGTGGTCGCAAAATAGGTTGTTGGCTTTAAATACTTTATAAGTATAGTCTACTCAAGCATTGTATAATAAAACATGAGCTTTTTGGTACGATTTTCCTTTAAAAGGATTTCGCTGTGGAGAAGAAGAGGAACAAAGAAAAGAGAGTAAAAGTAAAGCGGGTAGAGAAAATGAGAGAGAGACGCCTTTTGCCTCTGGTTCTCCGCTATACCGTCTCGTCTCCTCTCTCTCTTTTTCCTTTTGCACAAATGCCGAGGAATTATAGACATTCAACTTTGTTTATTTTTAGTATTACATTACAAATATGCGTTCAACAATGCTTTCAGCTTTTACTCTCTCCTATTCTTTTATACTTTAAACACGTATAAAATAAATGCTTTTAAAAGTGTGCACTATTACCATTATATAAGTTTTCATGAGCACTCGTGCCCGTGCACAATTTTATCCACTAACCTAAACTCTAAATATATTCAAAACCTCACTTCCCAAAAACCAAACTAAAACCTGCCAGCAAACAAGCCAACCACTTTTGTTGCAATAATAATACAAAATTCAATATATTTTAATCCTGTTGGAGACTCTTTTGTAACGCTGCGTTGCAACATCAACACAATTGTCTTTTGATACTATTTTCTGCCCTGGTGGTAGGGTGTTATATGTACGTGTGTGAGTGTGCATTCTAATTTTAAGCAAAATTATTCACGGAAAAACCATTTTCCACTCTATGGGAATGCGACATTCCTATATTCTTTCTGATTGTTGGCCAATTGCTTTTGCTGGTACTACTCACACCAACACCACCAACAGAAGAAGATTTATGATTTTTAGTCTCATTCTCTTATATTCGATTCCTCTCTTCATCTTCACTAAATACAAACCAAGATATGTTTTTTTAACTTTTACGTTCCACATATTGCCATTGCTGCTTTGGCTGACAACAAAAAGCTTCAATCGTATGCAACGTTAACTCTCACAAACTCTTTTTGTTAGGATTCTCTATCCTCTACTAAACGACACCAGAGCTAACAATGTTATACTACAACAAATATACTGGCATCAATTATGCATTCATTAATTCTGTGCTGGCAATCCCAAATGAAAAACACACAGAAAAGGGTTTCCGGTTGGATGATACCAAGAAAAAGAAGAGTTGAGAATGGAACGGAATGGAACATTGCATTTGCTGCACCGTAGTACACCGACCGACTGACTGCTTTGTGAGATGGAATGTTATGTGGGTGTGTGAATGTTGAAGCAAAAGCTTTTTTCCCAATAAAAAGGAAGCACGGTGCCAAATACGGCACAAAAGTACTCATCCCACTAAAGCTACCAGGAAAATATTATTTTAGCAAAACCAATATACGGCGGGTTTTCATTTATAAGCGGGCAATGAGAATGAAGGGAGATGAAGAGATGAGGACTTTTGTAGAGTGATGGGATGGATGAGTTTGGATGAGTAATAAAAGCATAAATGGAAACATATTTTAGTCAAGCCGATCCAATCTAGCCAGATTTTAATTTCAGCGCAATCTATTCATTTTGCTTTTATCTTTATACTTTGTATGCATGCATTTCTACTTGTGTTAATATTAACGTCAGCCATACAAGTGCTTGCGCTAAATAAACCGAAAATCTTTTCATAAAATCTTCACCTGCAAAATAGCCAATAGGCTGATAGGTAATTCATCATTTTCTCCTGAAAGGCTTTTCTAGGGAGCTTACAAAACAGCATTATTGGCACCGAGAATAGTGTCACATTGATTTTGTCGGTCTTTTTTTAATATCCACTGAACCAGAAAGAAATCAAAAGGTTTACTTTTACTTCTTTTAAAAGCTATATAAATACAGGATACACTACATATGGATGGTATATTCCACGGTTGGATGGAATTGAATAAAAATGTAACGAGACAATCGACGTTTCTCTTTGGTCGTCTATTTTAATACAATTTTCATCAGCAAATCCATCTCTTCCACCAAAATAGTATGTCACGAAACAACACAACACACGCCTGCTGGAAAAAAGGTAGTATACATAAGTAAGCAAATAATAAGTAATAAGCTTTTTTCTTCTCTATATAACCAGTCGTGATACAAAAATACCAAAAATAATTTTCTTTTTTTTCGGAGAGAAGCTCCTTGTTTGACGGCTTATTTCTCTTAGTTTTGGACTGGCGGAGGATTACTATTATAGATACTTCTCTTTCGGTGATGTGATGCCGGTGGTCGCGGGCCCTTGATGTGATAAGACAAGCGGAGAGTGAGATGTGTCATCTTGTCGTTGGTTAAATATGTATGCTTAGACGTTTTAGTAGTGTGTAGTGTTCAGCCAAGTTGTTATATGGATTTTTTTAGTAAAGTAAAAGATAAATACTTATTCTGTTGTGCATTCTCTCAAGAAGATGATGATTAAGACGTATAGGAGACATTGCTTTCTGGAGAGGAGATGTGAAAAGGAAACAGGTCGAAAGATTCGATTTCCCATCCAGAAATCATTCTACTGTTTTCTTATTAGAGAGCACCCAAGAAGACCAAGGAATAAAGCTTGTTCAATTTGATGCTGCAAGAGTGACAGCCTTCCAGAGCATTTTCCCGTTTATATTGCTGCCGCTACATGTTGTATATGCTGTCAAGCTAATCATTGAGGTTGTCCACTCGGTATGTAATCTAGGCCGGACGTACGTAAATGGTCCGTATAGCTTAGAATTCATTTCAATTTGAAACTTTAGAATGAATTTATGCGAGCACAGATTATTGAAAGTCTGCCACTGATTTAAACATTGCTATTATAATTACGTAATAAAGTATTTCAATTGTACAAACTCAAACTAACCTTTTTTGAGTAACTGCACGAAAACTTATTGCAACAGTTACAATGTTTTATTAGTCTATGGCTGGCTTCTGGTTGGCGTTAATGTTAGTTGGTTAGTTAGTTATCTGCTCTTAAAACACGATCTAGCTTGGTCTGGGCCTACTTATTTTTGGCATAGATCTTGCATCGGTCTGTGCAAAAACGTTGATGCATGCAATGTGTGCAGTATTCTGCTTGAGTGGCTTCGACTTCGACTCGCTGGATAGATTCTTCTGGATATATAGTCAAGTAAAGTATATGTTAATCCAACACTTACTTTACTATACAATCCCAATCTACGCTACAAAACACTCGACAAAAAGAGAAAATGAGCTTAAAAATCCAAACCGATGATAATAAAGATTTCTCATTCTCGTCGGACTGCAAGATATATTTATTTTTGTATTTTCATTTACTGTCATGTCATATAAGTATGTACGCCAAGAGCACATAAATGATTTAGTATTTCTAGTCGTATATAAGCTTATAATAAAAAGAACAAGAAATATGATGATGAAGCATGGCATGAAAATATGTATGCAGAACAGTCAGTTTAGCCTTTCATAAAGCTTCTATTTTCTCCGGATGTGAGGAAAAACTCCATCCATGTGAATCTCGGAAACTGGTCCATTAAACACAGGAATGGCGTATTTGATAGCTCATAGAATTCTGAAGTTGTAATATTAAGGAAGAAGGCAACCTGTGAAGATGAAGATGATGACAAGAAAGTGTGAAGCTTACATTCACTGCGTGTCGTGACATATTTAAGGAATTTATATACATAAACGGTGAATTCGTAACGGTACATCAAAAACTGTCTCATCCTATTTATACGCACGCTTTTACCAAAAAAATAAATAGAGATGATTTTGATGTTGATGATGATGTTCAAGATTGAGATGACAAAGGAGAATAAAAGATGAACACAAAATATAGTTTGCTTGCTGATGGCTGATGACAAGTCACACATTTTATGCATGCCACTTTTTAGACATGAATTTGATGGGCTGTCAAGCTTATTAGGTTACAACTTTACAAGAAAATGAGTGCTCGCTCAGTAGTTTAGCGCGTTCACTTTCTAACTCTGCCAAGTTAGGTAACTAGAGAAAATTACAGAGTAGAAAAGAAGAAACATAAAAATTCATTTATGCGAATGAGTTGTAGCTTTCTGAACCCATCATACAGATTAATATTCCCTTTCATCATGGTAGTTACAGTAAAGGTAAAACAGCTTCCATTAAAAGTCCCATTTAATTTAGCCTGCCACCACTTTACCTATTATTTCTCAAGTTTTATGCCTACATATTTGGGAGTACAAAAACAGCCGTCGTACAAAGTAAGTGGGGCTTAAAAAATATGGAGATTTCCACTTCTAGTCGCTTCAGAGAAGTAGTGCCTTTTATGAAAATTAAATTTTCCTTAAAGCTGGCTGACTACACAGGAGATGACAAGTTCAACACACTCGACAATTCGATAATAGTTTATTTTCCAGAGGAGAAATACATTTAAATTCCAGTCAACATCAGTTTATTCAACACAATTTTCTTTTCTCTCAGCTTACGCACGAGCGGCGACACACTTTTTTAAACGAATCGCTTCGCTCGCTGGATACCTGAAAGGTGCTTCCTGGAAAGTTTATCATTAATTTTGCTATAGATATATCCATCTATGCATAGGTAT
>JAQIWN010001616.1:0-19560 GCA_034699025.1 Entomobrya cf. arborea Gr-Col-00668
TACAAAAGTGTCTTTAATATACATATACCTGTTTGTAGACTCAACTCAACTTGATTTACTCTAGTTATACTGACTACATGGTACATGCCTGAGAAATAAAGCAATTTTTAAAGACGAAAGTATTTTCTTAATTGAGCCTATCAGGTTAACATATCTGCACAATAGTGATCATAAAGTTCGCTATTTTTTGTGTACGCTTGCACTTAATTCATCAGTCATGTCTTAATTCCTCCTCTCCAAATCAAATGTCTTCTTGCCTTAAAACTAACAAGATCATTATCGAAGTTGAGTCCACTTTCTGACATTTTCCCTGTTTTTTCTAATTTGAAGCAAGTGAGTGGTAGTCCGATGGAAATGGCTGCTAAAGTTCACTGGAATTGGCGAACTTCTAATTTTGCGCTTGTCGAACGAAGACTTTTTACTACTATAAAATATACATAGGGGTTTTTCTCTGATCCGACCACCTGCATATTGCAATAACTACGAAAGTAGTAGACATGGATAGGGGAATTTGACATCAACGTATAGCCAAATAGTTAACTTAAAAACATACCAAATCATTTTGGAAAATCTGTTTTGGTTTAGGAGAGAGCTCCTCAAATCAAAAACGACAAAACGGACGAAAATCAATTCATGCAGTTTGATGACGTTTTCATGATTTGAACTCGTACAACAAAGATTTTAGCTTGCTATGACCAATACTTTCTTAGTTATGGCAATATGAAATTGGTCGGATCTAACCAAAAACCCCTATGTACCACCTTTCGATTCTCTGATATTTTTTATGCGTGTGCAAAGTATAAACTCACTCGGTCTTCAAATATGGTAACTAAAGAAAGTATTATTATCTTATCAACCTAGGTAATTTGTTTAAGTTAGACGCAAACTAACATATAATAAGATATAAAAGTAGGATGTAGAGGAAAAAATAAAAAGGATGGAAACCGTGCGGCATAATTATTTTGAAGGATGTTTTTTGATCATAAAAAGGATGGACAACGTGCCAAAAAGGAATGCACAAGAATCGTATGCCTTTCGCAAATTATGTGTAAATATCACTTTCTACATTTGCAGTAAAATACTTTATATACGTTTCGAATGTAGAGCAAGGCTTCTGTGGAAAATAAATAATTATCAATTTTAATCAACACCAATTTATCCTTCCGATGGATTTATTATTAAGAGACTTTAACTCTGTCTTTTAGATATTTATTTGAACTTTTTTTCGCATCGACTTCAATAAAATCAACAAGATCAAATGCTTATTACTGAAGCTTTCCTACAAAATTCAGAGGTGCCGAAAAAAAATCTAATGCAAAAATATACCTTCGTAAGCCAGCAAATAAACTTCAATGGTTATGTTGTAAAAAAACTAAATTTAGATTAATACGAGTTTTGATAATACCTGAAAATTTTAGCTTTCGCCAATTTCTGATGACGAATTACATGAAGTACTTGGAAATATGCTTGTATGGATACAGTTTGACAGATGGACATGCGACTTACTACATAAAAATACTTTGCACCATCTACAACTTTAACAAAAAAACAATGCTAACGGGAAGATTTGAAAAAATAACTCTTAATTGACACTTATAAAATTAATATAAAATGCAGATTGACTTTAATTTTTCCAGAGCTGGTTTATATGCATTTCATTGTGCCTTGTTCTTTTATACTTGAGTAATACATGAATTAATATGGTAAAGCCAAATGGAAGTAGTGAAACTCAGAATCAGATACCACAATTTCAACAAAAAAATGATTGTTTAGCAATTTATATCGAAAAAGGATTTATTTAATACAAATATAGCCTTAGATAGTTTTTAAAGTCTAAATAATTGTTTTCAAATATTTTTTAAAAGTAAATATTTGGTTAAGATTATTTTTTTAAATCTATAAATATGTTTGTTTTAAAAATAATAATTTTATAAGAAGAGCAACTTTAAACAAAATATTTCAATTTTAACATGTACCTAATCTTTCACTATCATATGACGCCTTTTTATTATAAGTTACGCAGAATTTGCAATAGTTACGTTACGCATTAAACTAAAATCCACAAGTCTCAATCGATCAATGCCAAATTCAAAACAGCATTTTAGTCGCCATATGCGTTGATGCTACATGTTAAATGTAGAACTAGAGAAGTCTGAAAACTATTGTTTATGTACGCAATATGAGGAATATTCTAAGTCACAATTATAAACAAACACAGTAAGAATATTCTGCATACGATCAGTCGGTATTCGTGTAAAAGCAAACATTTTGTTAGAGATAATTGGTATTAAAGTTAAATAAAATGACATTAAATGCAACATCTCGTTATTGTTATAATAAAAACTTGCGTTAGTAATAAAATACGGGAAAGAATCCACAACCATACAGAACAGCACATATGCATAAACAAATCTTATTAATAACAATAAACTAATTTATATTCAGTAACAAAGTTTCCACTAATACTTTCAATAACAAAACAACATTATTTTTTTAAAACCTGTATGATAATTTAGTAAATATACATGTCATTCAATGTATTTACAAAATTTTAAACATGGAAATTAAAGCACTACAAAGGCCAAAAAATGAATGAAAAAAACGTTTTAAAAGATTTCTGTTTTAAATACTATTTTGAATTACACATTTTTTGTTTCAATTTAAGATGTTTCAAAACACTCATAATACTTATTTTGATCGAATTTAAAGAATTGAAAAATACTCACAATAAAATTACAAAGTTTCAAATTAAATATTTCGTAAACCAGTTTTTTTAATGTATTTTTTTGAGGTTTTTACATGAATACTGGTCAGCACGTATTAGACATATGCTTCGTAAATTAGTTTTTGTACTAACCTTATTGATAAATAAATTGGGTTTGTACATAAAATATAATTTTGTAGAAATTACACCAAACTATTAATTATTATGGTAAAAATACGTCAAGTAAAAAAATCAATTTCACATAATTTAGAAACTATAAGCAAGCTCACAATATATTACACAAACTGTCGCAATATACTTTGGAATTATAATTGCTAAAACGTATCAATTCGGCGTTATTTTACGATACAAATGGAAAAAAAAAACATTTATGTACAATTTTCTAATAATTTTAGAAAAAAATCTTTATTTTAAAATATATTTTTTTCATCTTATAACTGCATACATACAACATCTACTTTAGGCCATTTCACAATACATTCGTAAGCTAATAAAACAACTTAAGAATTTTTACGTAATGAAAGTTTGCTAGCATGTCATAAATCCGAAAATATTTAAACACGATAAACTAAATCAAAAATCTGCTTCAACTAATTCCAGGTATGCATAAGTTTGTGGTTTTGAAGTATCACTTTTTGGTTGAACGCCTTGCAACACTGGTCACACTTAAATGGTTTTTCTCCTGTATGAATTCGTGTGTGTACAAACAAATGTGATTTTGTGCCAAAGCGTTTGTGACAAATCTTACACTCGTGGCTTTTTAGTTTTAGATGAACTTGTCTTGTGTGTTCTTTCAATAAATCCTTTCGTGTAAATTTTTTGTCGCACGTGCTGCACTTCAAAAAAATAGCACCGTTGTGCTCCTTGATGTGAGTATTAAATTGTCTCTGGACTAAAAATTTCTTGCTACAGACACTGCATTTGAGTGAATTCTTGCCATCATGTTTGGCCTCATGAAGCTTTAGCAAATATTTCGTCATAAAACTTTGTTCACATTGGCTACATGAATATGGTTTTTCGCCAGTATGCCCATTAATATGTCCCTTTAGTGCACAACTTGATGATAAATATTTGCTACACAAATAGCACTTAAATGGAGTTACTTTATTGTGAACGTTCACATGGCTATTTAGAGAAGCCTTTTGAGTAAAACGTTTCTGACAATGGCTACATTTGTACGGTTTTGTGGAGCTGTGTAACCTTTGGTGCTGTTGAAGTGAGTGGCGCTCGGAAAAACTTCTAAAACAAATGTTACACTTGTGTGGCTTTTCACCCGTATGAACCCGCAAATGTTTGTTTAACCCTGATTTCTGCTTGAAACAACTGTCACATAATTTACAAAAGTATGGCGATTCATTTGTGTGTGTATAATAATGATGAAGAAGGATGAGCTCTCGAGGAAATTCCTTGTGGCAGAAAATGCATTCGTGTCGCTGATGTATCCCCTGATGTCTTTTAAAAAGACAAAGAGACTTAAGTGATTTTTTACAAGAACTGCACTCAAAACTTGGTCTACCCATTTTTAATTCTAAATATAAAACTCCAAAAAGTTACCACATTGAAATTTGACACAAGAAACAAATAATTCAAGAAAAATGACAGGTTTGAGTTATAAGTCAGGTTTTGGACTCTTTGATTTTAAATTATTAGAACAAAATGTCTTTAAAGTCTAAAGCTCGTAGTTTCACTACAATGCTTCTAAAATACGATTTAAATCTGTATTATTTACTACTTACTCAGAAAAAGTATGTCGGGTTTTCATTCACATTCTGGCTGAAAACACTGCTAATACATATGTATTTGTAACGAATGTATTAGCTTAACAATCTGGTAAAAGCTCGTGGTTCGCAGATATGTTTAAAAGAAACACAAATGGTTCACATTGATTTGTGTTCAGAATACAATTTAAGCACGGACGTGAAAAAAGTGTTTCTTGTAGCTGTTTGGAGAGCTGATTTATAGCTGCATGATAATGATACCGGCATGTGTACATAGGGTTACCCATTCTATAGTTAATTTTACGTCTATGTTTTGTGGTATGCATATGCATAATGCATGTAGTATTTAAAATCATGTTTGGCATGACGGCTGAATGGAATATCACGTAATACTGAATAGTTTAAGACATTATCCTTTGCACAAACTTGCTGAATATGTGTTGAGTACGCAGGTGTTTTTAGGATAACCAGCAAGCACTCATGTGTACAACTTTATGCATCTTTGTATGAGTTCATGCTCTTTGGGGACATATGCACGATTGAACGACTTAGATTCATTGAAAACAATATAAAATGTGAGATAACATGTGGTTAGGGATATGTTAAAATATATTTCAAACAATGGATCATGTAAACCTTAGAATTTACTTTGATGTACTTGTTTGTTGATACGTTTGTATAGATACAATCTGAGAGGTGGACTAGCAAATAACTACATAAAAATAGTTTGCATTCTAACCACCTCCTATTTTCAAACGAATTATGACAACAGGTCAATTTGGAAAAATGAACTATTATAAATCACACTTGTAAAACTCTTATAAATTGCAGATCGACTTTCATTGTTAGACAAATTGCATTTATTTACTTTTTTGTGCTTGCGTATTATATGTATTAATTTGGTGATGAAGATTAAAGGTGGTAAAATCAGAACTACAAAACACAATTTAAACGACAAAAAGATCAGATAGCAATCAACATCGAAAATTTATTTATTAATAACAAATACAGCTTAGTTGTTTTTCAAAGTTTAAATGGTTTTATGCGTATAATGATTTCATTGTGAATAAAAAGTTTACATGAATGATAATATTTAAACAAAATATTCACAGTTCATCTTTACCAGATACCCAATCATTTACTATCATATCTGACCCTTTTTCTGCTATAAGATACGCAGCAGCCTGAGAATTTGCATTAGTTACGTTAGGCATTATACTCAAATCTACAACTCTCAATCCACCAATCCCAATAACTTTCAATGCTGAATCCACAACAGCACTTTTGTCATCTTTACCCCTTCCCATTTTACAAGTTCCTCCACCATGTAATCCGCATCCAACCATTTGTCTTATAAAACAACGCCAATATTCGTCCGATTTGAATACCAGATGAGAACACGGTTTATATGGCACGTTTGATAGTCGAGCTCCCATATTTTGAAACAAAGGAGCTTCCTCATAAAGTTTTATAGTAATTTTCACAGCTTCTATGAGAGTCAACATATCATGATCTTCAGGGTCCGAAAAGAAATTGAAATCGATTATTGGGTGACCATCTATATCTTCCTGGTTTAACGTAACCCTTCCTCTACTTTTGGGTCTTCCTAATGTGGGCATCACATAAACTGATAATTCGTTATCTCTGTTTTCTTTGTCCACTTCTGGAATAACGTTTAATTTTTCCACTGAATGAACCTGTACAAGTTGAATATCTGGCCATTTCGAATTAGGATATGGTTCTTGTTTCCTCACGCTAGAGACCAGAAATGCCTGAGCAGCCAAACCAAAAGTAGCAAACGGACCATCACCAGTTTCCTCATAATTTTTCCATGTATCTACGTTCAGATCTCTTTTTGCTATAAAAACGTCATGACTTGCGTTTCTATCAAGCAAAAATTCTACTTTGAGAATTAAATGATCTTGAAGATTATGTCCTACTGGAAGTATCTTCACTGGTGGAATGTTCGAATTTTTAAGAACGTCTTCAGGTCCAATACCAGATCTCATCATAATAGCTGGACTATCCATTGTTCCAGCGCTTATGATAACTTCTTTATTTGCATAAACGCTGATTGTTCTTCCTTCTTTGTTTTTTAGTGAATACATTACACCTATGGCTTGGGTTTTAGCAGCATTAAAAATTATTCTTTTTACCTCTGCTTGAGTTACAATTTTCAGATTGGGTTTATTGCTAAGATAAGGTTTCAAATAACCAGTGAAAGCACTCACTCGGCGGCCTCGTCTTCTTGAAAATTCCACAGGTGTAAAACCTTTCAAAATGTGATTCGAATTTGTTTGAAATCAGATTTAAAAACAATATTTGTTGTATTTTAACTTGAATGGTTTAATAACTCACTTGGTACTTGAGGTCCATTCGGATCAGCATTCGACATAAACCCAAACGACTTTCCAGCTTCCAGCCAAGATTCCAGTCCTGGAGCATAGTTAGATCTACTTATCGTTATAGGACCATCCTTTCCATGACTTGTTTCCGAAGAAAATCCACCTTGATAATCCTCAATCCTTTTGAAATATTTGATTAAATTTTTGTATTTCCAACCAGAGTCATTTGTGACGTTTGCCCAGTTGTCGTAATCGTAAGGGCTGCCTCTATTGTAAATCATGCCGTTAATGCTACTTCCACCGCCCAATGTTGTTCCTATGATATAACTGTATGTTCCATTGCTTGTCAAATCAGAACGTGATGCAGGGTTCTTTTTTGAAACTGATTTGTAAACTTTTAAAATGCCGGGCACCTCGTTGATTTTCGAAAATGCTGTTGCCGGAATATCAAGAATATCTCCTGGATAATCTCCAGCTTCGAGGAGAAGTACGCTGAATTTTTCTGAGAGGCGTCCAGCGACAACACAACCAGATGTACCGCCTCCGACTATAAATATTTTATATTTCACACAAGGATTTTATTTAAACGAATCCTGGTTTTTAAACTTTTATTTACTTACCAATGATAAAATCTGGAGTTTCGTTATCAATAACTGGTTTGGTAGTAGCACTGCTTGATTTTAAAATGAAACTAAAGATAAAAAGCCAATTTAGCACTACTACCGATGTTTTTTTGCAGGTGTCCATTCTAAAATTGCTTCCTATTTATTAGCTAAAAATTATAAAAATTAGAAAATATTTAGCTAAATTTATCTTCCATTTAACTCTTCGATTTGTATTAAATGAAATTTAGTCCATATGTTTTGTTGCAATCACTCAGCTGCCACAAGTTAACTGACACGGCTATTTCACTTTTGATATTGAATGCAACGATCAGCGATGAAGCCTTGCAACAATTTTGTGACAACTGATAAGCCAATCTGGATTTTCATACATAAGACATTTCAGCTGTGCAAGTTGACGTTGTCATATTAAAAATGCAAAATATAAATAACCAATGACTTATCAACTCAATGACGAAGTCATTTATAAGTTGGTGGTCTTTTGCACACGACTGTGTTCAAACTTTGGTTGTCTTAAAATTTAAGAAACAGCTTGTTAATATTTTGCTTGAATATGTAATCAATTAAAACTTTATGCAAAATTCGCATGCACTATGAGGTCATAATTCTGGTCGAGTGGGGTATAAAGTTCAGAATCATTATTACTGTTATCCACTTTAAAATTGCACTTGGTTGTAAAAACCTGAAATATTGTGATCTGCGACGTTGTGTCAAATGAATACCAGTTAAGCTGAAAGTTTTTTTGTGATTCTGTTTACATATGTAAGTAGCGTATTTTGTAACACGTAATTTTACTGCAGATAATTGAATTATGAATGGTGTTTATTTATTTATTTGCAGTAAATTTTAGCTTAGTTTTGGTAAATGTTTTCGTTCGTGGTTCCATAAATGAAAAAATTTGTGATGCTGTGTGTTTATAATTATCGTTTACATGTATTTTGTGAAAATTTAACTGATAATTGATGTGTTTAAACGAACAATGCAGTATCTTTATTACAGTTATAAAATTGACCAATATGTGTTGTTGTTTTTTCTAAACAGTGTTTCGAAAATTTATGCAGAGCTATTTATTCTTGTTGTTGTTAACAAATAAATAATTTCATTTCCAGGCTTATTAATCTTATTATATTTCATTTTCTTGAGTTTGAACGATGTTAGAGGACACGATTAGATAAAAGTAATATTTATTATGTATGTGTAGTGTCTGTATCATATATGTAGATACAAGTATTACTGTATGTTGTTGAAACCAAATTCGTTTAGATCTAAAGATGTACTTATAAGCTACAGCGACACGACCCAATACAAAAATCCTTTAAAACATTAGTTTAAATTTTCCCTTTTATTCAAAAAAAAATGTAGCATCATGTATTATAATTCCAAAATTTTCATCAGCTTCACAAATTAAATTTATTTATGAGTGGTTCTCTTTAAAATCTCCGTCGGTCATCTTTTTTTCGTGGATCATTGACTAAATAAATCATTAATAATTTAATAAATCATTTTTTCCGAACACTCCAACGAAGAAATCAATAGTTAGTTTACACTATGCTACAAGAATTTACAGTTTACCACAACTAAAACTACAATAACAGACAAGTAATATTTAATTCCAACTACTGAATTTATAAGTTACTTCTTTGTTTTAAGAATATAGTACGTATTATCAATAAATATAACTTAATCTCTTGTATTTATACATATATATATTGAATATACTTTCATTGATTTCATTAAATTTATTCAATACTACAACTTAATAATTACTTTGCATACAATTCAAACCAGCTATTTCACAACTTTCGATTGCCACCTACCCATTTGAGTTTCGACATCGTAAAAATCTTCCGGCTGTTTCTCAGTACAGACGATGTCGTAGGAAACTAAAATTTTGCAACGGGTACCTACAAACACTGTCACTGAATGTTCTCAGAATGCATACAAAATACGACTTATTATAATAATTATTTTTCATTATACCAACAGATTTATTAAACCTTTTGATGTTCTCAGTCGGTATTTTTGTCACAAGATAATATATTGTATTCACTGGAGGGTACGAAAATTCAGTAACAAAAACGAGCATGTTAAAAATTATAAATGTTACAAAGGTATAGTATTTTTTTTTACATTTGATGCCAATTTTGCACATGCTTCTTTAAATCCGACGAACCCTTATAAACTTTATCACATTTATCACACTTGTGTTGTCCTGGCTTATGAACTTTCATATGGTTATTCAAATCTCTCATACATGTACACCCTTTTCGACAAACACTACACGAATACGGTCGTTCCCCAATTTTTGCCAAAATGTGCAATTGCAGTATAGAATCCTTCGGAAATATTTTTTTGCAAAAGATACATTGATGTATTATTTTTATCGGTTTCGGTTTACGGTGGTTAGCTGCATGATATTTTAAATTAAGATTACAAGCAAATTCTTTTCCACATATATTGCACGTAAACGGTTTTTCACCAGTATGTATTTTCATGTGTTTACATTTTTCACCATTGGTATAAAACACTTTTTCACATAAATCACATGCATAACATGTTTCCTGAACGTGACGTCGAAGGTGATCAAAAAGAACCCCTTTGGAAGAATAAAAGTTTCCACAGAACAGACAAGAAGGCTTTTCAAAAGGTTTATGAATCTTTCGAAAGTGAAATCGTCGACCACCATCGGTTCCAAACCATTTTTCACACAGTGTGCACTTTAAAGTCTTTTCGCGTTTAATATGTGTTCCTAAATGGCTTTGCAGTTGATGTTTTGTGTAAAAAGCTAGGGGACAAATTTGACATTTGTATTTCTTTTCTCCATGTCGAACACGATGACCGTATAAGCTTCCTTTTTTATAGTAAACTTTGTCACAAATATCGCACTTAAACTCTTTATTTTGTGGCTTGTGCAAAATATTGATATGATTGAGCAAGGTAGATTGTAAGCCATATGACTTATGACAGTATAAACATTTGTGTGGTTTTAAACGGTGGTGCATATTATTAATGTGGATTTTTAGTGATTCAATTGAGGCAACAGATTTTCCACAAATGTCACATGGGTACATAATACCGTAATGGGCTGAGTTCATATGTTGAGTCAGTTTAGTTCCAGAAATGAATCTTTTAGGACAAATTTTACAACTGTTAGGTCGTTCACGAAAGTGATACGTTTTGATATGGTGATTCAGTGCACCTTTGTCAACAAAAGTTTTTATACATAGGTGACATGGCACGCGAACTCGAGGTAGGGCTGCATGAACTGTGTTTATGTGACGGTTTAAATGGGACTTGCATGATAAAATTAGATTACACACTGTGCACTTGTATGGAGCCATTATGGTATCAAAATTGGATGGAAATATCTGGCAATATAGCATTAGAAATAAACTAGCTTTCATAAAAAAAATTTATTAGGCGGTGTTATCGTGCGGCTTTTAAATCTTTTAGTGCTTATTTACAGAGAAAATCAGCCGGTATTGCTTTTGCGAAGCATGTTTGTTTACATTTGATGCAACAGGTATGAGTAATATATGGTATACAATAAAGGTGTCGTTATGCATGTTTGGGCATGTTTATGCATTGTAAAAACAAAGTCAATGAAAGCTTTTTCTGCTGTTTGCTGATACACGCATTACAGTCAAAGGAGCTTTTGAATACCATCTTATTATTATAAAACTGTCAGCCTTAAATTTTAGGAGTCCCAATTAAAGTTTAAAAGCAGTTATTTAATATCTGATAACATTTTAGCTCATGCTTTTTTATTCCTATCCCGTATTGCAAAGTTTATCACACGTGTCACATTAATGCTCTCAGATTTTATAAAAGTTCCTGTAAGACTTTAGCTCATCAATTGTTCTACATCCCATCCGACAAATCAAATAATTAAATGACTTTTCCCCAGTTTTCGTCAAAATGTGATTATACTTCCCAGCCTTCCATCATATTATATTGGGATACTCAGAGTGAAGAGATGGTTGATGATGTGCATTTAAAGTAAATGCTATTTTTATCTTGCATCGATTTGCAAACGGTAATAAATAACAGTAATAAAAATTTAGTGCACAAATAATTAAACAGCCAATTTCACTCAATATTGGTGGCTTCCGCAAAAAATAGTGGTAGTACAACTACGTTTCCATTTTTACTTATTTCCAGATTTACGGAATTTTCTATGTTACCTTCTTGCTGAAAAAGTTGGAAATTTTATCCGACAACTTTCACATATCAATTTTACTAATTTGCGAACAACGTTATCCTTAAGATTAGTTTATCTTTAAAGAAACTGTTCATAGAAAATACATTCATACTCGATTTGGTCAAATTTTTCATCTGGTCGTTGTTTCCGTTTTTGATCTCTCAAATCGCTTTCAAAATAGAATTTTCACCTCACATCTCACATTTCTCCCGTATGAGATCTCGTGTAGATTTTTTATATAGTAAACAAATTTCGTGTAACAACTAAAAGAATAATCAAAAAATCCGATTTTAATTGGACGTAATTTCATCTATCACAGTAAACAATCAAAATGCATTTTACTCGAATATAATTAACAAAATTTGGACAATGAAGAATATAATACATTTTTTAAAGAAATTAATAGTTGGCTCAAAAATAATAGTCAAAATTTAAGCTTCTAAAGAAAATATCTGTTACTAGTAATATTTATTAAGTAAAGATATTGCTATTTCGGATGCCATTTTCGGATATGAATTTTGAGCACCGTTTGTCCCTTGTATACTTTACCACACTTTTCACATTTATATTTCCCAGGTTTATGGGAGTCCAAATGAGCACGTAGTACACTTTTTGACACGTAACCTGCATTGCAGATTCGACAACTATATGGCCTTTCTTCGATTTTGTTTAAAATGTGTTTAAAATAGCTGTCTTTCAACAGAAAGCACTTGTCGCAAAAAATGCAATGGTACTTTTTAAGATTTTGATGATTTTGCTCATGAGTTTTTAAAGTAATAATAGCAGTAAACCGTTTCCCACAAAATTTGCACCGATAATTCTTCTCCCCAGTATGAGTTCTCATATGAACATTTTTTGCAGCATTGTCATAAAACAGTTTAGAGCACAATTCACATTGATGCGTTCGTTCCTGTACATGCCTATGAATATGAGCAAACAAATTGTTTTTATTGCTAAAATATTTATCACAAAATAAACAAGAAAATTTATATTTTGGGTAGTTATGTATATCATTCATATGCATTTTTAGCCCAGCTCTCCTTGTAAATTTTTTGTTGCAAACGGTGCACTCGAATAGTTTCTTTACTGGAGTGTGAATACGATTGTGAGATTTTAATTCATATTTCGTATAAAATGTCATATTACACATTGTACACTTAAAGGGTTTTTCAGCAACATGCCGACGAAGATGTAAAGTCAGATAATTTTGATGAGAATACGTTTTTTGACAAATGTCACACTGGTACGCTTTTTTATCCGGAGCGTGTACGCTTTTGATGTGACGTCTCAAGTTATTCTTTAAATTAAAAGGTTTATTGCAGTGCAAGCAAGTGTAAATTTTATTGCGTAAGTGAATTGATTCAATGTGACTCTTTAGAGTTTTTTTACAGGTCACAGATTTTCCACAAATATGGCATTTGAATCGAATTCCCATATGAAATGAATTTACATGAACTTGGAGATCAGTTGATGAAAGATAAGATTTTGGACAAAGTGAACACACGTGGGGACGCTGACCGTGATGAAAAGTTACAATGTGGTGTTTTAACGATGTCTGATCCGAATATGTTTTAGAACAAAGGTCACACGGAAATTTAACTTTTGGTAAGTTGCTATGACGACGCTTGGTATGTCTTTTTAACTCTGATTGGCTGCTGAGCCATTTATTACATTCTGTACAGCGCACTTTCTCCATTATAGATTTCAACCAAAACTTAATAAAATCAACTCAAAAAACTAAACTCGCACTACAACCTTGAAATATTCGTATGTCACGTTTCTCCAATTTGTTGTAAGTTATGGTCACAAAGCTTTACGTTCCTTGACACTTCATTTGTATTTTTGTACAGTGTGTAAGTTGATCAAGCCACCGGTTAAAATTTTTCAGGAATATTTTTTTGAGAATTTTCATAAATAAAATGCTTAAGTATAACAATCGAGTAAGAAATTGAGTTAGATATAATTTTTTGTCTGGGAAATTCACTTAGTAGAAATAATAAGAAATAAAATAATTCTCAGTGTTGTACTTGGGAACAGGTGTTTTCCTTCTTATTAGAAAATGTGACAAACATATGGATTCACATTCTTGTCTTTGGTTTGCTTTGTTGCACTCCTGCTGTCAGCATTCTACAAAGTGTTAACTTACGTTTCACATGCCCAACACCATCAAAATTTTCTCTTTACAATATGACAGAAGTCTACATTTATTACCATTGTGAGACCTTTGCGACGTGGGAAATAATTCAGTATTCTGGATCATGCATTTTTTCATCTCAAATAAATATACATTACCGGTACTTGAGCTCTACAGATAAACAGGATATTTGGCAGTGTGAAGATTTTCGTGTATCCCAGTATCCTTTCACGTTTCAGGATTGCTTTTGTACAGACACTGTTTCTGATCCCTCTGCTGTAGTGTTTTATCTGTCGAACAAATGGTGTTTGCAAATGCTTTTCATAAGATAAGAATGTTGACTTTTCTCTACTGCCATAATTACAGTTTGTGCATTTTAACAGATACATATGTATAAAAAATTGATTTCTTTATGAAATTTCACACATTTTAGCTCAACAATAATTCACTTGAGAATTTAATGGTTACTTGTGTTGCACAAGGTATGGTATGGCTTTTGTAATATAACAGAAATATTTTTTTTCAGTGGTGTGAATAATTTGCTGAAAAAATGCATCCAGTTTAGTTTGTTACTAGCATGAAAGAGTTTTCTGTTAAAATGTTCTCCTTTGATAAAAAAAACACATTATATATACATGATTTTACATGGCTTATAAACAGTCATGCTATAATGGTTATGTATAATTATTTTACCTGATGTGGCATTTAAAGTAGTAAATACAACGAGGTTCGTGACAGCCTTAAAAAACGAGCAACTCATTTTAAGATCGTTGATATTTTTCAAATGTTTTAAACCAATTCAGTAGTTAACGGTCAACAAACTGTTTTCATGTTGGCAATTTCGACCAAACCGACTTTTAAAATTTTTCTTACATTTCGGACATTGAACTTCGGAGATTGATGTATCAATTTATGATTATTTAAAATATTTGGTGACGTAAATTCTCCTTTACAAAAGCAACAAAAATACCAAGTTTTCTCCAATTTCATGCGAAATGTGAATCCGTAGTTAAGAGTTAAATTTGAAACCTTTTTCACAGAAAACACAATGGTACTTTTCTATATTGCTGTGAGTTAATTCATGGAACTTCAGCCCAATTAATCTTGCAAAACGCTTTTTCCACACTGCTTACAGTTATCCTATTTTTTACAAGTATGAACTCTCATGTGAAATTTTTTAGCAGCTTTACAATAAAATTGTCTCGAGCACAACTCACATTCCACCGTTCGTTCATGAATGTGTGTTCGAATGTGGGAGTTTAAATGGTATTTTTCAGACACAAGAATGGTGTGTTTCCTTTGTTGTCTACTCTTGCTTCGTGTCTAATTTTATAATATCCTTTTACAAACGCTTTGCTGCAAAATCCACACTTATGTCTTTTTGTACCCGTGCACGTTTAAATGAGCTCTCCAAAGATAGGTTGAGCAAAACGCCAAGGAACAATTCCGACATTTGTGAGGCTCTTTGGAGCTGTACTTCTTCATGCGCCGATGAAAATTACCTTGAAATGTAAAAGTTGTTTCACATTTGTCACAACGGAAAACATCATCGAAAACTGAAGTTGATTGGAAAAATTTGCTTTCTAAATTTTGCATGGTTTTGCTGTCAATTTTTTTTCAATGTTTATCTCTGGAAATTTCGTGTGTAATTTTTAATATAGGTTTTTAGTAGAACTGCTCTGGAGTTGGTCCATGTTAATGTTATTCAAGTAATGATAATTTATTTTATATCTGTAATCAAAATGCAATATATTTTGCCATTAAAATGCAACTGACCCAACAATTTTATTTTATTACTTTTAACGATAGCTTTGCAAATCTAAAAACAAAGAACTAACTTAGCAAGCCCGAAAATTTACAGTTTTGAATAAAATTGATTTACAGAAAAAATGTAAATCGACTGTAAGATTCGTTTAACAAAAATTCAGAATTAAATGTAAAAATCCAAATCAGTTTGATTCATTACAATGCTTATCTAGTGGAGAAAATGTGATAAATATTAAAACCAAAACACCATCAGTACTAATGTGAATAAGGGATGTTTTATAATATATAACCCAATATTATAGAACAGTTAATGTGCTGTTAAAGTTCAACTGCAAATACATGACCACTTTATGAATTACGAAAGTAAATATGAAGCACTTTATACAATTAATTATACGATAAATTTTTTTATTGATTCATTTCTTATATCAGTATTATAAATAACATTTGGCTTAGAACTACTTCCCTGTTTCACTCTGATGGCATTTGATCTTTAAATTAAAACTGTGAATTTTTTAACAAAAAACAAATTATGTATTATAATGTATGGTAGTGTTAAATCTTATACTAAGGTTAGAACTGTACTAGATATCTTTTGAATGCACAAAATATGTGAGCTACAAATCTGAAAAACAACAATGTCATAAGTTTTGGAATGCGGTCAGCAATATTCACCTGTAGTCGGTATGGGAAGGTGTAAGCTTTTAAAAGATATGTAAACCGTTACTCAAAATCCACTTAGGATAATTATAGAGATGTCTTTCTGATGACATCAACAAAACTGTAAGTATTATGTAGGTATAAAATGGGTAGTCCTCATTTGAGGGAACATTGCGTTGCGTACAAGAATGCTCAGTCAGTATTCTGGTATTGTATCTGTGCCAAAGTAGTAATGATAAATTTTTTGGTACATCCCAACAAGAATTTATTTTTAGAGATTACATGAACGTTACACTAAATTATTTTTGAGACTGTATTTTGGGACACGTATATGTGTCCTTTTAAAATAAAAAAACTTTAATATGATTATTTGCAGCGCAGACGAGAATAACGATTTATACCATATTGTGATTAATTTCGATATACCGTTTTAGAAATTAACAGAAATGATTTTATCATGTGAAGTACTGTTTGAGAAATATAGTTTTGAACAAATTTTACTGTATTTTGGCTCTATACAACAACAAAAAATGCTTTTTGCTGCTATTCAATTCAGTTTTAACGAGCATAGCGAACAAAGTCACATGAAGCCGTTTTTTACGAAGCACAGCACAAGTTCTATTTACTGTTTTAAAGTTTTGGTGAAGCAGGTTCACCTTTCGAGAAGATATGTACGGATATTCTACTTTCCCGAAATCTTCTCTTTATCGGCTCACCGACACATTTACAACTGCCAAAGCAGATCAGGTAACATAAAGAGAAGATTACTGTGTAGCTGAATTTCATTTCATGTTTCAGCATTCCCTGTGCCTTTGATGCATGGAAAGTGTCGTGCCCAAGCAAATCCCAAGCTTGTCAGTCTCTCAGTCACAAGACACGCGTCATTCTTTCCACTCTGACTCCTGTCCTAGTTTTTGTCCCGACTTTGCTTTTAGTATGCTTATGATGACTTGCGTAAATAAGCGTGAGATGAAACACTACTTAGCCATAATATTATAATGTTATTGCATTTTCATTAAGATTCATCATTTTTTATCCAATGTCATGAAAAAAATGTAGAAAGTGTGTTATACACGAGCATTACAAATTTGTCAGTACTGTCGTGTCATATTACACTCGACACTACTTTTATAAACTCTTGTTTAGTTAATCTTGTAAATAACGTTGTATAATTGTAAGGTATGCAAGGAAAGCTTTTCTTTGAAAACAAATGTGTCACAATGAGCTTAAACATTTGAAAGATAAACCGAATCAGTGCGTATTTTGCGGAGTGAGGTTCACAGCTAGACAACTTCCATGAAATCATATTATAAGAAAAATCGGGGAGACAGCTTTTTTCTGTAAATTTTGCAAAAAGGACTTTACTACGGAGGCTCTGTTACGTCAACATGTGTTATTACATAAACCTGGTAAATTTAAATGTGAAAACTGTCACAATGTTTATAGACGGATGGTTAGCTTGCAAATTCATGTACGTCTCCAACATAAAAAATTAACCACTCAAAAATGTATTAAATATTTCTAAGATTTTTTTTTGAAAATAGTAACTGTCAGTACATTGGCGGAGGATTGAGGAAGTCACCGAATGAGGACACATGCCACATAAAGCCACTCACAAGCTAGCCATGCAAGTGTCGGTGAAGGAGGATACACATTCAAGTAAACGAATAAGGATACTGTAATCAAAGTAAATCTTCCATTCGGTATTTCTCTTTTGTAAATTGAATTCAGCATCACAAGTAGGGAAAAGCAAGGCTTTTCTGCTGTTACCAATCCTAGTACTAATCCTAATCTTTACCCAGTTTATTTTGTAACAGAACCAATTAAGTTTTTTTGTGTAAAGATGAGGTAAGATGCTGGCATTTGCTTTTTGAATGGGGTTCGATAAATTTTAACCAACTTGCGGACACTCATTTGCTTCCCATGTTAAAATAGTAGTTTTGCCAACATTAAGTTGACATTTGGGTTTATGAAAAATTCAGTTATCAAAAAATTAATGCATATCGTTTGTTTTAACTGTAAAATATAAGAAAATAGTTAAAACTGCGAATCAAAGAAAATCAAAAAAGATCGATAACTACCCAATTTCTGAGGTATCATTGGGTCTCATGATACCCCTATCATCAAACGCGGCTTTCCAACTGGAAAGTGCATCTCTCTCTTTGGCTCCAGCCAATGGCAATCCTCCACGGGATTTGGACGCAACGCTGAAGAAGCAAGCTAGATCCCACTTGCCACCATCCTCATTCTCTCATTCTTACTCAAACTCTGTCAAGTGAATCTCTTGTGCTGTAAATAAAGATTACTTAAATAAGAAACTGTCGCTTCTCGAACCTCTCACATCACATCATTGCTTCTAAGCATATCGTGATACCACAATTTCTTTCCATGTTAAATTAACTACATCATTGAATTGATTTTTCGTGAGACTTGGGTCTCATATTTAGTCGCGGTTTGGGATTCAAAAATATTCAGGTATCAAGACATAACTGTATAGCTTTTTTTTCCACAATAAAAAATCTTCAAACAATAAAAATCGGCGATTAAAAAAGTCAAAAATTTCAATGAAAATAAGAGTGAAGCAGACTGCATGTGCAGTGCATTTTTTAGCGTGGAGCCTCAAATTTTTTGGTGCGCAAAATTTTATCACATCGTTTACACTTTACATTTTTCTTTGTAATTTACCAGCTTCAATTTAACTGATTATGTAAAAATCTTCATTACATTTGCATTAAGTGAAATTATATTCTACAAAACGATAATGTAATTTAAACACTATTCCTTTAAACTTCAGTTCAAGTTAAATGTATTAGCCTTCCCAAAAAATCACTTGAGTACCTTGTGTATTTTTTGCATGTAAAATATTATTGAGTGAATACGCATACCTGCGTGAAATATTTACACTAAATCTCTTATCCTGACTAATGTAAGTAGTTTTGAGCAAACAGGTATAAAAATTAAACTAATTGTCTACAATAATACATTATCAAGCGACGTGGTACTAATTAGGTTTATAACATACATCCATCAATTTTTGATATTTCTAAAACTGTTGAACACATCGTGTGTATATCTTACAAACAAATGGTATTTGTAAAACTTACAGTGAACTATCTGACAAAAATCATTAAGTAGTCCAAAATATTCTATATCATTTCCATTGCATTTAAATTAGTTTGTTTAACGGAGAATTTCAATGCTATTTTAAGCTGCACAATGCGAGGACCAAACCAAATATTTCTCGTATACTGTTCATGTTAAATCACATTTTTCGAACTTTTGATCACGAATTTAGACATTCGTAAAAACCAAAATGTAAAAATCTCTATTAAGCATTGAATTCTTTGTCCGATTGCGAATCCAAAAAGTTCACTTTGGAGTCGATCC
>JAQIWN010001617.1:0-19550 GCA_034699025.1 Entomobrya cf. arborea Gr-Col-00668
CTAAAATCGTTGACTCAAAATCAGTTTGAGTCATGACTACGTATCAAGAGTCGATTTCTAGCACGCATTATTTATGCCGCTATAGCGTCAGTTCGAGCTTCGCTAAAGTTGGAACACTCTAGCATATATTGTTAATACCAGGCTAAGTTATGCCTTCATCATCCTCTCGTCGTTCATTATTCCATGAAAATGATGATGTCTTTGAACCTCCTCCTCTCTTTGACTAGTACTCGTGCACTTTCTGTGTGTATGCAGTCGTAATCGTTAAGCTCGTAAAAGTGTACACTGTGGAATAATAATATAGCAAAATGTGTGTGTATATATCATATTATCATACCAAATCACCACACACACATTAAACCCGCACCGCATGATCACCAACTTCTGTGACCGGCGCTTCTGTAACCATTACTGCCACACAACAGTCTTCTCATATTTTCAGGTTCAGTGTTCAAACTCATTTCATTTTTTATAGCTTTCTCATTAACTGTTTTTCAACTTGTCATAAAAATTTTTGCTCGGGTGGTGGTGATATAGTGTCTTCTAAACTTTTTTCGAATGAGAGAGTGTGTATGTGTGCTTGGTGTTTTGCACAATCATTTAATAAAAATGGCAATTTTCATGTTTTTAGTGTTATTACGACGAATTTTTTTGTTGTTGCAGCTGTAAATGAAATGCATTCAAGATTTTTTGCTGATTGTATTAACAGAGACTAAGCTGAGCAGACAAATTGCATGGAATGTAGTATGGTGAAATATATGAAAACATATTTGTGCACGTAGACATATTTTTGTCCAACCAAATAATTATTTCATACACAGTTGTACACCAACTTCTTGTAGGTATTTGCCTTGCAATGGAGCATCACATATCACATATTTGCTTGTACTGTTTTGTTGTCGCTTTGCCTTCAAAAGAATGGCTATAACTATGATTATCCACCCCTCTTAAAGAGAAGGGAAATGGGTAATAGGGCAAAATACTTACCTGGTAAAATGTAATTTGAAAAACTTAAGATAGTAAGTTAGAGGTAACGAAATAAGAAGGGTACATTTTGTTGGTTGAAACTTGAATGGAATATTTTAAAAATGAAAAGATGAAAAAAGCTACAAAAAAATTCCTGCAACGAAAACTTCAACGAGTTCGTGAAGATGTTCACGAAAGCTTGTAAAAGGTGTTTTTTCTTTATGTACTGTACTGTAACTTTAAAGTGTACATTTGAAAAATTCATGATTTTTTGTTTGTGTATGCCTCCACGAATATATCATCAGAGGCATAAATCTCTAAGTTGGATGATGAAATGTGTTTCGTGCATTAAAAGTAAGGTAAGGTAATGGTTTTGTGATTCAAATCGAATAGATGAATGGGGGAAGAGCGATTGTATAAAGAAAGGGGCTCACGAAATCTTCTACGCAGGGAACTGAACTGTAAATGTTAAGTTACGCTAGACTACTGTGTACCTCACACGCATCTTTCAGATTTGTTTCTGTGATCTATTTTTGAAGAAAGGGAAGAGGACAAAACGTTTTTCCTGCCTGAAAGGTGAATAGGTAGGTCGAAGAAAGTCAAAGTACTGCGTAGATCTTTTTGACGGTTGTTACATCCAAAAAAAAATCTTGAAACGGAAATTTTATTGCCTCTTTCCTATTATTCAATTTTTTTGTGACCTCTCTTCTCTTAAAAAGATTTACTTTTAAAAAGGAAAAGGAAAAAATAGATCAAAAATAAAAAAAGACCTTCATAGAAGAAAAAAATATTATTCGTTGGATCAGATCATACAACTTGGAGTGCCCTTAAATTTATTTAATTTTGGGACACACAGGCGTCATCGTTGTCACAAAACGGCGCAACAAAACGTAATAAATAGTTTTGTTTGGTAGGAGGTGTGCAACGGTGCACAAGAAATGCAGCTGCCTGCATTACTCGAACCTTTAAGAACACGAGTGGCGACCAATGAATGAGATCGGAATTTGAAATAGCTTGAATGAGCTACATACATTTTGATTTGTGTGGTGGGAATGAACAACTTTCTTTGCTCTCACTCTGATTACTTAAATAGTTGCCACATTGTTTATACCGATTTTTTTCTGCCATGACATAAATCATAGGGAAGAAGTAAGTCAGAATAAAATGTATATATTATAATGACTAGATTGTAGGTTTAGATTTCATTTCATTGTCATTGAATAGAGTTGTATGTACAGTGTGCAAACTGTAAACACTGTTGACGAGAGAGTTGGAATATTGTTGCACAATGCGAAGATGCAAACTATGACAAAACATAGTCTTATATTTAAAAAAAAACTATGTCAAGCTTTTTTAGTCATTTTTTTCTTTTATAACGCAATTCCCTCTAGTTTAAATGCACATGATGATGAATCATGATATGTTTGTTATGCTATAAGCTATATATCATCACTAGCAGTCTAAGTATATGTTATTTTTGTTTTTTATATTGATTGTTTTTTTGGCGAACATCCCACATGCCACTGTATCCTTCAGTAGTGTTTTAGTGATATCTGTAGAAGTGAGTTGAATGTGTCCTTCCTCCATATCATTGGATGACCTTTACATATATCCCTGTCACTGTGTGTGCGTGTAAGAGGAAAACAACAAACAGACAAGGTACTTACACACATGCCTGTGACACAAGTCGAAAAGGAAAACAAACATACCAAATTTCATATAATATGCACAGTTTTAGGTTAGATAGTTGTTGAATTAGCTTTATTGGCTTAATTCATGCTGGCTAAAAATGAAGTCCATTTTTTGACAGCTTGGAAACAAAACAAGTCCAAGCTATACTCCCACAACACTCAACGATATTTGTGAGAATACACGGGTAACATTATGTTTTAGCAATAGAAAAAATAGAGCCGGGTACTTCTTTCCCTTTCATGAAAATTAAATTACTTGCTGACGAGGCGTGGCAAGGACAGCTCTCTGTTCTGGCCTTGATATCTGCTTGTATAGCTAAATTAAAATACACGTACACAAGAATTTTTTTATTTGTTTCCTCTATTTGCCAAAGCATTTTATTTTCTTTTTTACTTTGAAGAAATCAACAATAAACACAGGTAAATAAAGAAGCTGTTAATATCAGTTCTTTTGGGACTGTTTACTTTTTTTGAGTATCTAATGTCCAATTTTTATACTATTTTCTGTTCTAAATCTAAATCCGAAAAAAATGAATTCTAAATCCGTATGGAATTTGATGAGAATTTGTTGTTTTGTTTTGGTATGAATTTGAATTGATTTGTTTGTATTTATTTGATTGTTGTTGAATTTAATAATCTTCCACCCAGTCTAGAAAGATTTTAATAATCGAGGTTTTCCCTTCGTATTTGCGTCACAATATAAAATGGATAGTTATATAAAATATGAGCAAAGTATTTTGCGGATGTGCTGGTCTTTTTCAGTCATTATCAAATTATTATATCCAGTTGCGTGCTGTTATCATTTCATTCCATGGCCATTCTTCAAAAACAGCAAGGCAGTAAATTGCCTTGTTTTGTTGTTGACGATGAAAAATGCAGATAGCAGATGGTAGATAACTACGGTGGTATATGCAGTGATGAAGAGATGAAAAGCAAATCAATGTAGTAATCTTTTTTCTCCAGTGATCCAAAAAGTATATGATGTAATAATGGTGGCATATTATCATCAGTTCCTGAATGAATCATCATCATCATTATAACTGCTTCTTATCGTCGGATGTTTGCCTTCTTGTATTCTGAACAGAGTGAAAATCAAATTAAAGAGAACTCGCTTTATACAGAAGATGTTTATATTTAGTAATAGCGAGAATGCCTCGATATATCGCCTGATCATTAATGTATAGTATGTAAAGTTTATATAATATGTATGAAAAGATGTCACATCACATGACTTTGACAAGGTACTACCTATATATACCACAGGCAAAAAATCAGGCGTCAGCATTTCTTTGTTAATTTGATTAGGCATTCACTTCACATCATCATCCATGAAGAAGCTTTAGCATCAACAAACAACAACAAAAATCTGATTACTAATAAAATGACTGGCTTTCTGGCACGGAACAATCTTCTGCTGAGAAGCAAAAGCAATTTTTTTGTAGACTGTTTACTGCGTTGTTGATATCGTTATGTGTCAAAGTAATAGTAATGCTGCCATTATGTGTGAATATTTTTTGCTAGAACTTATGGGGTTTTCCATTCTCAACATCGTTCATTCCAAATTCCAATAAAACAAACTGCTGTTGTTGTATTAAATCCACGCGTGCATATTTTACGTAAGTATGTAATTTTACTGTTAAAAATGAGCACAAAATGTATTGTACAATGTATTTTTTTATCTCAATGTTGTTTACATATCAAAAGAATTCTTCACTATGACTGACTGCATAAAGTGGACTGATTTGATTGATTGTGTGTCTAGTGGGTAATGTGATTTAACGTTAACGTCAGATGTAATGTTGCTGTGCTGCTGGATGTGGATGATATGATGATATCGATATCTACGATATTTTTTTGGTGGTAGGTATACGTGTTGAATAAATTGGTGAATAAAAGTATAACTGATACAAGTATTTTTTACCAATGACCTTCAATCTGGTGGATGCCCTGGTCTGCTTTGCCACTCCCCCTTCATCTGACGTGTTGCTCACAAACAACTGTTTCTTTTGTTTTTGTGGAAAACAACCGTATCAACCATGAAAAGTCATTAAATAAACTCCATAATATGTTATATTGATTGGATTGGGAAAACGTATTCCATCCGTATGAAAATGATGATGTGAGGTTGGAACTGTTTTTCGGTTTAATTAAGTTTTAATTGGAAACAGCCTGCTATTTATTAATACTATACAATATGTAGGTTCATACTTTATACAAGCAAAAACAAGTGTTGATAATTTCATGTTACTTACATAAATTTGTCATACATAAAATCAATGTGGTTTCCAAATATCAGTTTAACTTGTGAATGAGTTGAATGTGTTGTAATAATGTATGATGCTACTCTTTTCACCTGACTGGTTTATAGATCGCTACTAGAGAGCAGGGATCTTGAATTTGGAAACAATTGCAAATGATCACATGTTGCTACACTAGTTCAATGAATTCCGATTTTTTCAAGAATCCTATGCATTGAAATAAGTTCATGAGTTGGATTTCGAGAAATTCTTTGTTATGCACTGTGGCTTTCTTGCCGCTATGTTGTTGTCAAGCTGAATATATGTTTGTATGTAGTTTTGTAAAGAAATTTCGGTAAAGCTATGTACTGCTTTACTGCTGCTGCTGCATTATCATTTTAAGGCAGTTTCTTAGAAAGAACGAAAAAAACAAGTTGCGAGTTGTTTACCAATTTTTTAACCAATCACGACAAGATCAGAAGGATTTTTTTTAAACGAAACTTCTCTTTTTCTAGCAAAATTAAAGACATACCTTGAATACGTGTGTATGTGAATGTGTGTCGGAATCGGGAAGGAGTGGTTGGTGATGTGAATAGATGTGTGTGGATGTGGATGGTGGGTTTAAGTTGTTTTTCATCTTCATCTTGATCATATTTTATAATAACAAGTCTATACCAGCAGCAGAAGTTGTGATGGTGGTCGGTCGGTAGTTTCTCAGAACAGAAACAGAAACACTGTTTTTTTGTATTAAAAGGTCAGAGAGAGAATCAGAAGTACAGATAGCGACAAATGCTAGAAGCTTTGTGTGTAACAGTAACAGTTTAAAAGAAGAAGAAAACTTGTAGAATCTTTTGAGGATAACAGTGTTACTGACTGAGAGAGTAACAACACTTATTTTGTATTATGTGTTGTTTCACATTTCAAGATAGATATTCCGTTTTTGGCTGATCATGTCAGCGTATCCATTATTGGCTGCCTTAAGCATATATTCTATTTTTATTTTATGATTTGATTGAAATTAAATTGTTGATTTGGTTGAATTGACTTGACATGCAAAGCATTTGTAGTGAATCTAATCTCATTTGTAGTACGTGCAGTACAGTGCGTACACACAAAATGAAAAATGGTGAAGATGACTAACATTGAACATAGTCCAGTTCATTTGTTTTTTAATACTTTTTTGTCCCTGACGTCATTGAAATCACTTACACAGTGAGAGAGATCAATGCATGTATAGCATATTGTGGATTTTATATGTCTATATCTTCTTGAGTTATTGGTTCGAGTGATGCTCCTGATGATAAGGTAAACAACTTGGGGGATCTGCTCTCATCTCACTTCGTTGTTCTTGGCTATTTTGATTTTTTATTTGATTCTATTGATGTGATTCAGTATTGGTTGGTTTTGTGCCATACGCTGTTGTTCTCTGCTTTCAGTTGTTTTTGACGATTACTGATAGCCAGCTTTATACCATCATCATAATTATGTCATAATGTGTTGTTTATGATGATGATAGTGAAATTGATTGACACAATGTTAGTACAAAGTTTATGTATGTAGATGTACATGGCAGTTGTTCTTATGATTAGTTTACTGTTGTTCTTGTCGCAAACAAATAAAGTGCCTATTTGATTGTGTGAGAGGAAAGTGAATGAGATACAGCATGGAGCAAGCCATTGATACGATAGGATAGATTGGTATTGTCATTTGTATAATAGACGTTACCACAAGGCAATGAATGACAATTGAATGATCATAATGATGATAGTGCTAGTCTCTACCCTCTGCTCTGTTAAATGCTCTTGAAAATTAGGATATGTAGTAGTATGATTATGAGAGAGGGACCAAACTAAAAATGTTTTTCTTCTTGTTTGTGACTTGAATTTGTAATGTCGTGTGGGATGATGATAATGATGAAGATCTCTGCACTTTAGCCTTTCCAATTCTCTTTGATTTGGTTGTTGTTGTTCCTCGTGTCAAAAGCTGTTGGTGGTGATTCTGCTTAACTAATGGAAGATCAATACGTTGATGTAATGGTCACTAGTGATTACTACATTACGTTACACTGCATTGCTCTGTTGTTGTACCGGTATGACGTGCGTAGGTAGTTGATTGAACATATTTGCTTTTAATATGCGCTAATGCGATGCTGGTGGCAGTGTGACAGACCTACAAGAACAAAATGGGTCCCAAAGACCTACTTATAAAGAAGGGTCTTAAGGTGACCAATAATTTAGGTCAATAAAATAAATTAGCCTCTTTTACTTTTGTTTAAGTCAGAGCAAAGCAGCAGCGCAGATGTCAAAATTTTGATGTGAACATTTTACCACAGATATAATCTATAAGCCTTGTGTAGCTGGAGGGTAGAGAAAGGAAGAGCTCAAAGGGCGTTTTTGTGTGTGGGGGTAAATGTGAAATGTGAAGGAGAAAGGTTGTTGTTGTCCATTTGTTTTCTGCCATATCGTACGTTGCATGGGTTGTGTGGAGGCAGGTTAGAAAGGTCTTGTGTCAATCTATCAAATTAAAACAGAGGATTTATTCTTACTCCCTCCCGACTCCCACTAACAATCTCCTCCACACAAGCAAACAAAAAAGATAAAAGACAGGCAAGCATATGTCGACCGTTAGCCACTTTAACTTCCTTTCAAATATTGTATCCTGTATGCTGTGTACATGGTACAAATTATGTTTTGAGCCTTGCTTTCTTCTTGGTAAAACTTTTTCACCTTTCTCTGACGTTCTCCTCTCGATCAATGTTTTTGTTTGCTTAATATAAACTTTCAGGCTATTTCTGTGAAATAAAAAGCCTTAAATAAATCCTTTTGTCTGTAATACAGACTCTGTATAAAATCCATTGAGCTTGAATTGTTTGTTTTATATAAGTAAAAAGTTTTGCTGAGTGATTCTTGCAAAGTTCTTTACATTTTAAAAATAGTCGTTTCATATATGTACCTAAGTGTTTAGTTAGGTAGCCCACTTTCAACTTCTTATACGTTCTAGTTGGCCTGCCTGTTATGTCGTGTCTGGCTTTCATATTCATGCATGCATATTGCTTCATCACCTAAGGGCTGTTTGTTGGGTTCACTTTCATTTTGTAATGCTTTTAATTGAAAAGTAAATAAGAAATAGTGTAAAATGGCTGTAATTATCGTAGTTATAAATAAACTTCTTCGGAACATTAGAAGATTGAATGAAATTTATAGAATATGCCCCATTCGCATACATCCAGATTCATTCATGTAGACAATTTTCATAAAAGTAGTAAAATGCGTTGTCGAGTTCAAGATGTACATTTAATATCGCATGAAAATATTATGAGCCCGTTGACTAGGTCCAGGACAGAGATTTCTGCACAAGAGGAAAAACTGTGTCGGCAAATCAGCATGAAAACAAAAGTTTTGTGATATGTTCTTTTGTACTATCGATCAACGGAAAAAATAACCTAATTATCACTGTATTGAAAGTTCGCAGGTCGTTCTTTTTTTTGTCATTCATCATCACTTATCACCTTTGGCCAATTCCGTCGTGCTGGTTTTCAACTTGTGACTGTAGAGAAATGAGGGTGAGAAATGTTTCTTGAATGAGCTACATAGCTGCGTTTGACTGGAATAGCTCATATGAAAGACAGTAGTATTTCACATTCAGCATTTTTTTGGCATATTAATTACTGAAGACGTTTGGGAAGTGCTTTGCAACTCTTTGCAAGTCAGTGGCAGTTGCCAAAACAGAAA
The DNA here is from genome assembly GCA_034699025.1 of Entomobrya cf. arborea Gr-Col-00668. Taxonomy (NCBI): domain Eukaryota; kingdom Metazoa; phylum Arthropoda; class Collembola; order Entomobryomorpha; family Entomobryidae; genus Entomobrya; species Entomobrya cf. arborea Gr-Col-00668. The sequence continues at coordinate 8,626 of JAQIWN010001617.1, forward strand.
TATGACAGAATGAATAATGAACCTGATTGAAATACAGTGGGATGTGAAGATTGAAAAAACGGATATGGTGCGTTGTTGCTGATGTTAAGATTTGAAATGTTGCTTGTCATGTAGATTCATAGGTAGCGTGACTTTTTTTTTACGACGCGACGTGAAGAATGAATGGAAGTAATGTAGTAGCATACTATGGTCTGTGTGATAGGTATGTCTGTAATGTCTGTGGTGCTAGATAATTGTGATTGATGGTACTGAAGTGTTTATGAAGTCTGATGCCGCGACATGATGGTTTCCAACTAGGTTAAGGTGACATCAGTTTGGAAGGGATGATGCCGGAAATAGATTCTATGGACAACCCAAACAAAACTTAACATCTTAACGACTGCATATTAGAACAGAGATAAACCAAGATAAGAGACCAAACAAACAAAGTTGAATTTGAGTGTTGATCAGCAAAGAGGCGTGTTGTCGCGTTTCTTTTCATTTATTTTGGCGAATGTGAAGGATTTCGAATGAATAATATTTTGAAATTATTTTGAGCCTGGTAAGGCTGTAGGGAAGTAAGCTGCGTTTAATTTATGAAGGCTAGCCATGAAAATTGGCGATACGTACTGTATACAAATGTATAACATCGGAGAATCAGTAGAAATATTTGTCGAGAGATTATGTCACTTTAAAAGCTGTCAGACTGTGAAAAAGCAAATCATTTAATAAAATATGAAACATTGAATTGGTGAAACTAACTGGCGATGCTGCTGAAAGATGGCTATTCCTTTTTACCCGAAATATTTAGGTTTTGTGACCTTGATAAACTACGCATTAAAAATTTGAACGATGAGTTCATTGTATTGACTTCATTTGTTCCTGTTGCCTTCAGTCATCAGTAGTCGTCTGATTCTGATTATCATTACGTGAGCTCTATTGTGTCTGGGAACGGATTTTACTTTCGTTATAATTTTGTGTAAACATGCAAATAATCTGCTGATCATTGCCAAACAAAGCATACTCTAGATATGATTGAATACATGGGCTTTAAAACATGACGGTGAATATTTGCCAACGTTTTTCTGCGTTGTTACCTGTCTCAAGTATTAGAACTGCACTGTAATCATACTCTACTCCACCACCACTACCAAAATCTAGGTAAATTACCCATGTTATTGATTTGTGCATGTTTTTTTGTGCAGAAATGAACATGCTTTAAAACAGATTTTCGACACAGTACACTATCTTTGTAAAAATTATGGGGCATTTAAATAATGAGTAGTAATTTGTTAGCTTGCAAGTACAATGACTGAAAATATAGTATAATTTTTGTCGCATTTTAAAAGCAAATAGTTTCCATTCAAAACTGTCTGCAGTCGAGTCGAGTCTAATTGCAGACTTTATAATGGATGCAGTCTTAATGATGATGTGTTCCTAAAGTCAGCTCAAGTCAGTTATCACGTTTAATGTGTTTTTGGTTTAAGTCAGTTGATATCGGTTAGCACAGTATTTTTGCTAAAATGTGTGCAACACAATGTTGCCCATTAGTACATACTAGTAAAATCTGGCTTATCATATAGTGGAACTGATGTGGTTTTCACAAATTCATACATAACTAAAACTATTAAGATTCTGCATTGAAATAAGAAAGATGGCATGTTGAGGAATAATATATTGCTGCACAGCTACTTGCTATGTGTTGTGCATGTAAAACATATTTTGATAAGTTTATAGAGTTAGAATTGTTACACACAATGTTATTCAGTGTGGATGGACGATGGAACGAAAAAAACCCGTGCAAGATAGGAATTTATAGCAGTCAGCAGTGCAGTGGTTTGTTTTTAAGGTTTAAAAAAGAGCTTGCAGAACTGCTGATGTTACCTAATCGCAGAAAAAAGTTTACGTAAATGAATCGGAGCGAAGGTGATGATGATGATCATTTAATCATGATAAGGACAACTTGGGAGAATGATGATGAGCTACTGATTATGGAATGAAACACATGTTGTAATAATACCAAAAACATATCTAAATGAAATGCATACATTTGTAAAAATGCTGATTTTGTTTTAGTTCTGTAGTATAAAAATATTTTGTTTGCTTGGCTTGATGAAAATGCTGATCTTGTTTGAAGTTGATAGCCATTGCAGTGATATCGTTGGTTGGTGAACTGGGCTGAGCTTGTCATGAGCTGAGAGTTAAGTGAAAGACGTAACGTAACTGCTTTTCTTGAATAAAAGAAATAGATGTCTGGTGGTTGGTGGGTAAACAGCTATTACATACATACATCATGTATAATATTTTTTCTTGTATCTTGACTCTTGACTCGTTTCTCTTTAACTGGAAATCATCTCATTCTCTTCATGATGTACAAAGACAAAAAGGGTTTCGCAAAGAAATGGACCTGTTTATACTTTTGCTTATTTTTATGACTTTGTTTTTTTTATTGCCGCTGTTACCAACTCTATTACACTGTCAGTTTAGCTACACGACAACACAATAGACTTTTCATTCCAGAAGACCCAAGGTCTAGTCTGTGCCAATTATCTTGTTTAAAACAGAATCTCAATGCAGTACATAGTGAGAGAAACAGCTCGTACCATTCCATAGCTTTGTTTGTTTCGACATCGCATCGAAAAATAAAACCATTACGAGTCTTGTAAGTTTTGTTGATCCTCATCACATCGTCTCATCTCGTCTTACACAATAATGTGTTTGTTTGTAAGGCTTGCTTGCTTTCTTCTATGATATCTCGCTAATTTTTGCCTAGTCGACGACGCCACAAAGTCGGTTTATTCGCTACCAGTTTCCACACATTCCATACCTAATCATCCATACAGCTCAATGCTCAATACAGCTCGCTTTGCTTTGTTCAAGAAGTACAAACAATATAGTTGTATGAGAATGATTATGTATGGCTTGGTGTTGGTAGATTATTCTATTTGTGTGCTTGGGTGAAGATTTGGAAAGCAAAGCATAAAAAAGCATTTAATCAACAAACATTTACAATGTATTTACTTGAGAAATTATGCAAGCAAGCTAGTCAGTAGCGCTTTAAAGTTTTCATCATCTTGCTCTTGAAGTAAGGGGGGGGGATAAAAATCATCTCGTCTTTCTTTCTCTGCATTGTAATCTACTAATGATGTGTGCATCTACACTGGCTCCAAAAGAATCTATTACTCGACCAGACGAGTACTACTTTTGATGCCACTCGTTTTTTACAGGAATCCTTTGACGAAAGATATCAAAAGATGCAAGTAGTGCAGAAACGATTTCCCTTTACTGATTGATATTAGGATATTACCGTGCATGCTATATAATGAGACCTTCCTCAAAACTAAAAACCGCTAAAAAATAAAATGGTTCTGGCATTTCCTTGTGCTGCTGGCTGATTATGTTGAAAGTTTTAGTAGTATCAGGAGAGCAATAATGATAATTGGTACACACACGCCAGCATAACAGATGTAAAAAAATCTGTTTCGGCTCTCATTTATCTCGCCTCTTTCATTAGCTTCCTGTATTTTCTTGATTGATAAAAATCTGATCCGAGAAATCCAAAGAAAAGGATATGTTTATATTCGTATGAGCGCTTATCTCGCTAGATCATCTGCTATGTGTGCAGGTTATCTGATAGTAAGTATCAGTTGCGGTGATAATGACGTGATTATTATTAAGTAGCGAAAGATTTTCGTATGCTGTATCATTGGATTCGGTCTGTCTGTATTGAACCTTTCTTTAAAATGGTTTACCAGTTTTAGAATGGGAAATTAGCCACTTTCGCTACTCAGTTGCAGTGCGCTTGTATTTTGTAAGGATTTTAGTATCTGGTGCTCAAAATTGGAAACCCTGTTGTTCTTTTTTTTTTTTTAAGTAGGAAAATGATCTGTCAAGGAAGTTTGTCTGCCTGTTTGAGTAATTTTACTTGCATATCTTAACATTTTAGCTGTGGCACATTTCTGAGTGAAAATAAATTTTCTCCTTTATTTTTTTCTTACCTATAACGGTGGCAGCTTAAGAATAGACGACTATCAAATAACAAAGGAGTCAGTTGTCTTTTTTTTTGTGGAATACAGTTTGAAATATATCCAGGTTGTTTTGCTAAAATTGTAATTTTTGTTTACATGTGTATCCTGCCAAGAAAATTTATTTATAGTGGAGTAATAGTAGCAGCATAGCAGACAGAGGTAATGCAAAGGGGAAGAACAAAAGACCATAAATTGTTTTGGTAGTGAGTTGTGTTGTTTGTATATATCGAGCGATATAATCGACTAAATTCCTGTCTCTATTGATGGTTAAGTTGTCAAGTTGCGAGTCGTCAATCGTCACAGTCGTCGTTATCAGCAGACAACGACTTTTTTGGAAATTAGAGAATCTCTCTGGGAGAACTAATATTAGCAACAAGTCATTTTGACAATTAAATGCAAACAGGAGACAAGATGGTGTTTTTCTTACTATTTTTTGAGGAAAAGGTAGGCATCAAAGATATTTTTAATCGCGTTGTTTTTCATTCCTACTTTTTCTTTGCCAGAAGAGGATGGAATGAATGAAGATAAATCATTATAGCATATCTATGAAACAGTTATAAAATGCTGATTACTGATGATGATGTTTTTGAGTTTAAGTATAATTGATGTTTTTTGAAGATCAGTCTGAGCGAGATAGGGAACAATGATGTTTTGTTATAATAACCTGCTCTCTGAGATCGCAATGCTCCTCTTTTGTAATTGCACATTATCTCGTTTTGTTGATACTCCGCTGTTAGTTAAATTTAAAGGTGCGTTATTGTGTGCACAAAATTGCAAAGCCAAAGCCAAGGGCGTGTGTATGTTGTGTATACAAAAAATATGTCTGATGTATGTACAATTGTACTGTAGTCTGGCTATATAAAGGCATATAACTGCATAACATGGGATTTAAGCCCAAAAGACGAATTCATTTCTATTTCTACGTCGTGGCGATTTTTGAAGGTGAAACGAAGAGAAGCTGTTAATTATATACATCTGCAAAGAACTTGCACTTGAACAATCAAAATATTATCCAAACAAAAGCTACGTAATCGAAGGCAGCCGCAGCGCAGCGTACAAGGTTAAAAATGAACGTTTTTTGTATTAAAAAAGTCGTTGATGCAGGTCGTTTTAATGGCAAGCCAAAAGCAACGTTACATTACCTTTCCCAACGCTAAAGATTTTTTGTATGCAACAGACAGATGACCAAACAATGAAAAGCTTGCATTTTTCCTAGTTACACAACTATGTTTTATGATAATTCAATACACATCATTGGAAAGAATGAATTTTAATCTGGTTGTGGTAATGATGAAAAATAGAAGTAGGTACAACAGGTAGTGACTGCTGACTACGATAGGGCAGTCTGATGATGGACGTATATATTATATGCATGAATAGAGACATATTATGTTATACGTAATGTAATGTAGGTTGCTTTGCTATTCTTATTATTAGGCTGACGGATTGGCTAAATGGTAAACTGGCTGGGTTTTTCATACACTCGTTTTTTATATGATGGGATGGTGATGATGATGATGCTGCGCAACTCGCTCGTTTTTTGGCTCTTTCTTTTGCTGTTTATTGCTCCGATGCTGGATGACCTTGATGATACTGTTCAAGTCATCGTGTTGATGCTGATTTTGCAAAGCTCTATTCACTCGTCCACTCTTTGCACGCGGACATCTAAAGATTGAAGTGAATATTTTATAGGCATATGTCTACCACCAAGTCCTGAGGACATCGAACAACGTCATCTATCATTATCTGCGTATCAAAAACGGCCTATCTGCTTGTCTTTGTTTAGTATCAGATTTGCTCATTTTGATTAGCCATGCGTAACTTGTAAATGTGTCCATCATTATTGGAATGAAGCACAACAAAACACGACTGTAATTTTCTATTTTACACGGCCAATACCAACACCACCACTTACTGTGTCATGAGTTGAATAAGAGAAGATTTGATTGGATCTGCTGATGATATGAGGAATGAACTTCAGTAGAAGGAACTAATAAAACGTAACGGTTTCTTCAACTCAAAACAATTGACCAGTTATTATGAAGTAACAAAGCGCATGAAAACAGTTACCATTTTATTCATTGCATTGGATTTCGGTGAAGTAATTATTTTTGTTGATGTAATAAATGTAACAATCATCGAAAACAACCTACTTTTCTAAATGGTGGCTTGTGTAAAAAAATAATAATTGCTTCGCCGAAAACGAAATGCATTGGAATTGAAACGGAAAGTACTTTTATTTTCGTTTGCTTGGCGAGAAAGGATTAGGCGAAGTTGTAAACATCCTGACCATATGCTTATGAAAACATTTTGTATGAATCACCATTTTAATTTATTGTTACCTGGAATTTAGGGGGTGGATGTGGTCAGTATATCTAGTTCATAGTATTTTACACACGCGCATGCAAAAAAAACTGAAGTGAAGGATGTTTTTGCGCAAAATCGTCCCTGTAAGCATGTGTGTTAGTTAAATATAATATGTGAATGTAATGTAGGTATGCATATAACGCAAATGTACCTCACTATCATAAAATATTGGTATTTTTGTTTTTAACTCATAAACTAGTTATTACACGCAAGCTAGCAGCATAATTTTGCTTGAGGAACTATATTTTGTAATATTCCACTACTTTTTTCAGTCCTGGGCTGGCTGATGGTAGTTTTTTTATCCCTTTGTTTACAAAAAGTAGCATTGGTCAGTATTTTTGTAGTAAAGGAGATTGTTTTCGTGGTTGGTGGTGGCGCCGATTCATTATTCCCTTTCGGTATGATACAAGAGGAAGATTCTGCTGAAAAATAAGTTCATTAAAACGGTAGGCGTTTTGGTTAATTTTTTCGATGATGATAATCACAATGATCTACAACTGTGCGTGATTAAAGTACTACTTGAGAGATTTAGAAAATGGAACTTGATGATCATGGCGTGGCTAAAAACGGGAGTGATTGTCTGTGCATTAATATTGTGCGAAACGGGGAAATGCGCTAATTCAAGTAGCATTGAGTATTTAGCTTTTGCGTTTCGGAATGTTTTTTTTTATCATTGCACTTAAAACATCCATTGGTAGGTATTGACTTGGGTATGTAAAGTAGAGGTTTTTATGTACGTCACGGATCACTGAGCAAAATATAATTCTGTTGATGTATGACTTTCAATAATCATGTTGTTCATGTGTAAAAATGTACTTAGGCAATAGGGTAAGGATATTTTTGTGAAACTGCTATCATCGTTTGGGGTTCGAACTCAAACATCCAAGCAGCTTGCTGAATGATATGTGTGCAGACTTTTGGCATGGTCGTGATGAGATGATGATGCTTGATGCTAATGTTGTTTGTCAGAATCATTTTTATTGAGAAACTTTTCACCTTGGGTTTTTCTTATTCTATGCATTTTTGCTGATTTACTACCGCCACAAATGCAAACACTGAAGACATTCATGAGCATCATGAATCATGAACATACTCAACGTTGGGTGAGGCGTAATACAATAAGGCTTAAAATAATCTACCAGACAGTGGTGGTATTATTAGATATGTTTGATTTGAATATAAAATATTCGTTCGTGGTACACAATGTTGGATATCTCGTCAGATCTCTATGGGTTAACGCATCCACGCAATCAAAATAAGCATCTTTTTAAAGTTGCATGTTTTTACTTTATTTTTCTACCCAAAAGGCTTCTTCATATATTGTGCTTATGAAAGTAATGTATAAATGAATCTTGCTCGTTAGTCGTTAGCACGAGGAATGCTTTTATTATCTGATGATGGCGTTGAATGATTAAGGATTGAGGTACATTAAGTGTAAAAATAGATATTTTGAAATGTTTGGTGCTCTAATATGTTTTTCTTCTTATATAAATTGCATCATCGTGTGACTGATAAGGATTAAAGAATAAATTAAGTTTAAAATCTTGATGTATGCATTCATCATATCATACATAACATATTATGTGATAAGAATGATTTTTATGCCAAATTATCTAATACATTTTTTCCGGTTTCTTTTTTTATCTATTTTAGGAGCATCGTTCTGAAGGCATGCTTCAACATTAGCCGAACAGATTCCAAGTGCAAATACTCGATAGCCCTGCACACACACAATGATTGTGTTCGCATTGCAATGAGTAACGAGGAGGAGATGAACGACTGGTTGAGAGTAATGAATTCCTTGGCTGGACAAGAGGAAGAAGATCAGGTGGACAACTACCTACCCCAGCAGAGTAACAACAGCATTGTTGGAGGAGGAAAGCCACATTTTGAGCATATTTGGCTGGTGACCGCACTAAACAAGGGGTTGGGAAGCAAGGAGAATATAATCGGCCCTTATCGGCTCTGCCTCACATCGAAGGAAGTCACGTTGCTCAAAGTAGGCGAACATGATGGACGCAATGGGGTGGTCAAATTTCCCGTAAGTGAAAGCACTAATCAGTTCTAGTTTAGTTTACTATAATGTGAAATGTAATTACTAAATTATTACGCATGAGCACAAGTTATGGACACTAAAGTAATTTTTTTCACAAATGTACAATGTCATCACGATAATCATGTCGTTCTTAATAACTTAGCCATTCATTACATTATCAGTTCCAGCAAGATGAAGTGTGACATTTATTTTTCTCTTTTTAGAGAAGCTATTAGGAAATTGAAATGAGTAATAGGTCGTGTTCGTTTAAATTATGCACATGTATTTTACCAGATAGCAAATACACAAATAGGTTTGTTAGTTTTGTTCTGCTGAATCATCACAAAATAGTTATGAATGAATTCTTTTAAATAATTTCTTTCTAGCGTGTACATGTTTGGTGATAAAGATGAGATGATCAAATGACTAGTAATTAAGCATACTACGTAAAACTGAGAAAACGCATAAAGTAGCAACGTGACTGGTGGCCAGTGGCGTAGTGATTTTTATAACTTTCGTAATGATTGTTAGGAGTCTTATTTTGGTATTTTTGATATTAGAAGCTAAGAAAAGAATTACGTGCTACTAATTACAATGTCGCCAACACTCAATTATTATTTTTTATCAACGACTGGCCAATGTTTTCATCTTGTCTGGTAGATTAAAATATTCATTTTGGGGGAAAACCGCAACCTCTCTCTTAAAGAGTAAACGTGCATATCAGTGGTGGTCTGGTCTAGTTAACTCAGTAAATGTTGGGAGTTTTTAGTTGAAGGAAAATCTATATTGCTGGGCTGATTACGAAGGCATGTTTTTTGTTTTTAATTTAGCCAGAACAAGGATGGGCAAAGTGAAAATCACATCAAAACAACATAATTCATTGGAAATATATTATCAGTTTACATAAAAGTTACATGAGACAGGAATGCTTGGAAATTACATATATTATGAGATATTTTTGTGATGAATTGATCGGCATGTTTTGAAGTAGATGGGGACGGAGAGCAACGGATGTTTGTACTGAAGAATGAGATTTTGATTTGGTTACATAAATTGGGAATAGTGATACGTAGAAATGTTGATATTACTTATTTGCTTTGAGTTATCTCTGGCCTTATCAGTCTAGGACAGCAGAACAAAAGCGAGATTAGAGAGAGAAAGGCCTTCTGTCTGTAGTTACATACGTATGTTTATTTCTCAATTCAGTTGAGAAACAATGTTATTATTTGAATGATGTGTGTGGGAGAAAGATAATTTTGATGTTGAAAAAAACATTCGATCACTACGTGAGTAAATAGAAAAATGTAGGCATGTCATGAATGATAAATTAATGATGCATATTTTTGTTTTACTTACAGTTAAGCGTAATCCGGAATGTATCCCATGATGCAACCTTTGGATGCTTTTTCCACATAGAGTTGGGTCGATTGGCTCCTACAGGGCCTGGACTCCTGTCGTTGAAAACGGAGGACAACAACATTGCCCAAAATATGCACCTCCTGATTCTCAAGTAAGTACAAGATGTTAACCTCGCCCCTTGCTTATATAACCCTTTTGCCTACTTCATTTTGTACTCAAATTTAAATGCCTTCTGTTCATGTCATATTTCATACTTCACTAAATTTGATGGTCTTTGAATTACTTTTAAAATATTTCATGAGAAAAATAATGGATGGTGACCTCAACCTTTATTCGGGGGTAATCATTGCTAAGTGTAGAGTGTTGCTCAAAGTTAATGACTCTTTCAGTCAGATTTGATTAATTATCACAGTTTATGATTGTAGATATGTATAGGTAGGCAAGCATATTTCTCTCGCCGCCAATTTACCTAATATGGAAATGGCTTGTTTGTATACTTTACTCGCTCTGAAAATGGATGAAAGCCGCTTACCAATTTGCAATTCAGTATGTTATTGAATTAAAATGAGGTTCCGTAAAGTGGAGTCAAAAGTGTTATGTTCTGTTATTTAATTTATTATTAGGAATCTTTGCAAATAACAGTCCCTTTTTTGTATCCAGTTTTCCTCCCACATTAATTCCGTCAGTTTGTCTAAAAAATCAAATAAATTAGTTTAGTACACATACAGTTAATTTAACATAGCGTATATGTGTCTTCTTGACTTAAGTAAGATTCAAACTCATAATAATTTTCCCATGTTAGATGTATTGTATTTGTTCAGGTCTAAACAAAGTATTATTGCTTTCTTTTTTTTTGCGTGGGGTTTACATACAAAGTTCAATATAATTTAAAATAACAAGAATACTGAATAGCACGACAGCGGCATATTGGGTAAAATTGTTTGTATGCACAAACCAGTGGCACAAAATAAAAGATTTTCTTTTTCTCTAGTCTTGTTTTTTCAAAATGAATGGATGATTTTATTCTGATGTTGTGGAATTATGAAAGCAAAACAATTTCTCTGCTGTTGAATGTATCATTATGCATATGACTAGTTTTCTAAAAGAGTTTAAGTTTCAAAATATATTTACTGTAAGATAAAAAATCAATCTCCTTG